>QRFJ01001022.1:55959-143929 GCA_006176705.1 Cocos nucifera | reverse complement strand
AACTCTGATTGGAATCCAAAAGGGAGGTGGAGTCCTTGTCCAACAAGGACTCCTAGGCGCCTCCTACTTGGGCTCACGCCACCCTTGGCGTGCGCCCTTCTCCTTGCCAGGTTCTGGCAGGGGGACAGGCCCCCACCAGCTCTCCAATAGGTGCATGACATGTGGTCAAAAGTCAAAGGGTCAATAGTCAACATTTGACCAGTCAAAGGTAGACTTTTGACCAAAGTCAAAGAACAAGAAATGGCAGGTGACCAAAAATGGCAGGTAATGTCTTACAAATAAGACAACCTATTCTGACTTGGACAACCTCCAGTCAGACCATATGAAGGCCTTTGATTGAGCACAAACTCCTTTGGCTCAGTCAAGACAACTTATTTATGATAGTAAAAGAAGAACGTTAGGTTCAATCGAGTGCTAGCACGATTTTCTTGAACCTAATTGAATCTCATTCAGATCAATTGAACTAGATTAGTTCAATTGATGATCACTAGATTCAAACCCTTGTTTGTGTGACCCAGTTAGGTTCAGTTCTGTATGGTAATGGGATATGTCATGATCTCTATCATAGACATCATCAAAACTCCTTTTGATGGATCAGAACTCTTCTGATTCGAACAGCTAGAATGATCGATCATCTAAATCATTCTAATTGCTCCCAAAATCCACCAGTGACACCTAGCAGTATATGGTGGCAACCCATCAGAGCTGAATGCGAACCTCTTGGGGCAGCTACTTGTGTGATTCAGTTCTTCTATCTTGAGCCCCGATCAGATTAGGGTTAAGGTGAACTCGTCAAACCCTAGTCTCTGTCATATGATGTAATCATTTGATTCGAGTCCAATGTGAAAATCTATAATAGAAACTCTTTCTATTATTTCACTCTACCATGGCCATGGATTTCTGGACTTGATTCTCATGATCATCATAGGGCTACTCCTCTACCACCGAGGTAGATAGATCCCATCTTGATGCAATCCAGTTCCTACAATGAACATGTCACAGCCAACATACACCTCAGGGTTCCATATGGCTAGGAGACCGAGTAATGGTGTAGTCAAACTATAACACCCTCAAGGTGAACTGCTGATGCATCTCAGGTCAAAGAACCAGACACACTACTGCAGCATCGAGTCAGTCATTGACGAGAAGGTAAACTTCCTAATGACCACTCGAGGTGGTCATGCTCAGTGCCCTCGTTCTCTAACGAGTATCTATACTCTCACTCTGGTGTCTCCACACCGTAGACTCAAGACTCATCTACTAAAGAGAAGCGATCGTACACCAACCTTCCGGATCAATCACCATCCTCGTGATGATCCTATGGTCGGGAGCTGTTTATGAGTTAATAATGATTATTCATGTCTTAAATTTTCAACTCTTAAAAATATGAATTATCATTACCATTAACTCAAAGGATGTATCACAGACACTAAATACACATGTGTGATAGAAAATAACCCATTTCATTAATTATAGTCAAAATTATAATTTTGCCCCTAGAAGTGTATTACAAGTGTCAGCCAATTTTGGCTTCTAGGGCACATATATCTAACATAATATACATTCTAATAAAAAATTTTAAATTTAAGAAAAGAGCTACCTGCCTAAAAATAAAGTGCAAAAGATAGAGTATATATGGATTGCACAAAGCCTAGTAACTGGGTCTTTGCACCTAAGTCAAGTATGAAAATTCACGTAAAATGGTGAAGGAAAGGCCAGGATGCTCAGCACAGCAAAAAAAAAAAAAAAAAAAAGTAGTGTGAAAGCTACCTTAATTCATGAGTATAAAATTGAAAATGTATAGAAAATTGACCAAAATAGGTGATAAGAGAGGATACTTTTATTCTTTTAATTTAACACTAAAATGCTAAAGTTAGTCATCACGAACATAAGTGCTATAGATCTTTGATATACTCTAAGAAAATTTTTAATTGTATTGACTGAAAAATTTGCTTCTGAAGCTCAATGCTTAATTAGCAGTATTTTTTAAACTTTTTGATCTTTAGTCCTAGATTTTATCTTTTTGATGGAAAATCTTATTGAAACATGGTATTAAATAAAATATTGCTAAGGGACTAGCAATGACTAAATTGGGGGGTGTGATAAGTGGTAAAAATATACTAATAAAAGTATTAAATTATAAAATAAATTAATTTATTTTTTAAAAATTAATATTTTTATTAATTTTATATAGGAAAGAAGGCCATCAATATGAAGATCTTAATTTTTTGGTTCAGATGAAATAAATTTTAGGCAAAATGGACATCAAACGAGCCCAAAATTAAATTTCAAAAAAAAAAAATAGAGCCGATCCAGTTCGAATCGATTTAGAAAAATTGGCTCAGCAGACCACACGATCTGACTGCACCCAGCAGACCAACCCACTGATGCAATGCTAACCCAAGCTGATGTCAACATTTTTCATGATGCATGCTGGACCGTTTGGAGGGCATTTCGGGGATTTCATATGGAGAAGCACGCTCTGATTGGCTGAAGAATGCGGCGGTCCATGCAACACTGGGCTCGCACATGGTATACAGAGAGTAATTTAGGAATTTTGTCTGATTTGATGGGCACCTTTCACTGGGATTTGATCGAACGACCGAAATGCATGCGCTGACAAATGGCATCTGCAGCTCCCGATCGAGATCTAACGATTGAGATTCATCCCAACTTTAAACTAAAGATCAAAAGCTTTCTTGTGCACCATCTGATGGCCCAGATTTGATCTTCAAGGCTGATCCGATGGTCCAAATGAATTTCGACTTGATTTGAGATTTTAAAATGATTTTTGAGTGATTTTTGGACCATTTGATCAACATCCAACGGTTAGAGTTGATCCAGGATTCTTTTTGAGTTGTTTTGAGAGTTTTAAACCTAATTTTCAAAAGAATTTTGATGGAAAATCCACCTCTCAACTTATAAAAGTGTCTATTGCCGAAGAAAAGAAAAAAAGGGAGAGTGAAAGAAAAAAAGAGAGAGGGGAGATAGTAAAAAAAAATGAAAAAGAAGAGAAAGAGAGAAGAGAGATAGAAAGAGAAGATAGATTTTTTAGAGAAAAGGAAGGGTTTTTAATTTTTTTCTTTTCTTCTTCCGACAATTAGAATATTGATCAAGGAGCTTCTTTTCTTCTTCACCAATGGACAATCAATTTTAGCAATTAAACAATCTAATTTCTTATTATTTTATATTTTATTTATTATTTTTGAACTTGTTATCATGAACTAAATTTTTTTTACTAAGGCTAAGGTGTCGCCACTCTTTTGATGCAATACTCAGTATGATTTATTTTTAATTTTAAATTTTATTCATAAGGAGTATATAAATCTAATCTTAATGCTTTTAGATTACTGGCCATCTTCTAATTGATCTGATGAACATAGATGTTACGGACCAAGTACATCTATGTTATTGCTTATTGATTATATACCTTGTATTATGAATCAAATTAGAATTCATATGCATGCAGGAATTTTAGTGTGCTTTGGACGCAACGTATTTTAATTAGAGGGTTTCACAAAACTTAATGCATTAATATTTATTGAAATTATACCTGGACCAAAGGGTAATTAATAAATATTGATAGTTTTGCTATGCCTGGACCAAAAGGTAGTGAATAAACTAGGAAACTCCACCATCATATGAAATAAAATTAATCTAATAACCTGAATATTGTATTGACTAAGTTGGTGAACCGATTGCCTTAGTAATATATTGCTCTTAAGTTTAAAACCCTAATAATTATACTCTCTCTATTTTCTTAAAATTTTTAATTATTTCTTTATTTTGTTCTTTAATTTCTTATTCTCATAAATCAGACTTCTAAATAAAGCATAGGAAAGAGCTTTTCAGTACTTATTTTCTAATCCTCTAGGGATGATACTCTACTCATTTACTTTATTACTTAATCGACTGGTGCACTTTCCATAGCTATAGATTAGCACGCATCAAGTTTGGTATTAAATAAAAACTTGATGTGTGCTAATCTATAGCTATGGCAAGTGCACTAGTCGATCAAGTAAAAAAATAAATGAGTAGAGTATCATCCCTAGAGGATTGAAAAATAAGTACTGAAAAGCTCTTTCCTATACTTTATTTAGAAGATCGATTTATGAGAATAAGAAATTAAAGAATAAAATAAAAAAATAATTAAAAATTTTAAGAAAATAGAGAGAGTGTAATTATTAGGATTTTAAACTTAAGAGCAATGTGTTACTAAGGCAATCGGTTCACCAACTCAGTCAATACAATATTCAGGTTATTAGATTAATTTTATTTCATGTGATGGTGGAGTCTCCTAATTTATTCACTATCCCTTTGGTCCAGGCATAGCAAAACTATCAATATTTATTAATTATCCTTTGGTCTAGGTGTAATTTAAATAAATATTAATGCATTAAGTTTTGTGAAACCCTCTAATTAAAATACGCTGCATGTCCAAAGCGCACTAAAATTCCTGCATGCATATGAATTCTAATTTGATTCATAATACAAGGTATATAATCAAGAAGCAATAACATAGATGTACTTGGTCCGTAACATCTATGTTCATCAGATCAATTAGAAGATGGCCAGTAATCTAAAAGCATTAAGATCAGATTTATATACTCCTCATGAATAAAATTTAAAATTAAAAATAAATCATACTGAATATTGCATCAAAAGAGTGGCTACACCTTAGCCTTAGTAAAAAAAAATTTAGTTCATGATAACAAGTTCAAAAACAGCAAATAAAATAAAAAGCATAAAGAAATTAGACTGTTTGATTGCTGAAATTGATTGTCCGTCGCTCTTAGTGTGGAGAACTTGGTGAAGAAGAAGAAGCTCCTTGATCAATGTTCTGATTGTCGAAGAAGAAAAAAAATTAAAAACCCTTCCTTTTCTCTTAAAAATCTCTCTTCTCTTTCTACCTCTCTCCTCTCTTTCTCTTCTTTTTCTTTTTCTTTTTTTTTACTGTCTCCCCTCTCTTCTTATTTTTTTTCAGCAATAGCCACTTTTCTAGGCTGAGAGATGGATTTTCCACCGAAATCCTCTTGAAAATTAGGTTTAAAACTCTCAAAACAACTCAAATTAGAATCCCTGGATCAATTCTGAACCATTGGATGTTGATCAAACGGTCCAAAAATCACTCAAAAATCCTTTAAAATTTTCCCAAATCAAGTCGAAATTCATTTGGACTGCCATCGGATCAGCCTTGAAGATCAAATCTAGGCCGTCAGATCATGCATAAGAAAGCTTCTGATCTTTAGTTTAAAGTTGGGATAAATCTCAACCACTAGATCTCGATCGGGAGCTGTGGATGCCATTCGTCAGCGCATGCATTTCGGCCGTTCCGATCAAATCCCAGTGAAAAGGTGCCCATCGGATCAAATAAAATTTCCAAATTGCCCTCTGTAGACCATGCGCGAGCTCGGTGATTGCATGGACCGCCGCATTCTTCAGCCAATCGGAGCGCGCTTCTTCATGTGAAATCTCCGAAATGCCCTCCAAACGGTCCATCGTGCACCGCAAAAAATGCTGACATTAGTTTGGCATCAGCGTTGCATCAGTGGGTCAGTCTGTTGGGTGTGGTCGAATCAGGCGGTCTGCTAAACCAGTTTGAACCGGATCGACTCTCTTTTTTTTTTTTGAAATTCAATTTTGGGCTCGTTTGAAGTCCGTTTTGTCTGAAATTTATTTCATCTGAACCAGAAAAATAAGATCTTCATATTGGTGGCCTTCTTTCCTACATAAGATTAATAAAAGTATCAATTTCTAAAAAAATAGATTAATTTATTTTATAATTTAATACTTTTATTAGTATATTTTTACCACTTATCACACCCTCCAACTTAGTCATTGCTAGTCCCTTAGCAATGTTTTATTTAATACCATGTTTCAATAAGATTATCCATCACAAAGATAAAATCTAGGATTAAAGGTCAAAAAGTTTAGAAAATACTGCTAACTTAAGCATTGAGCTTCAGAAGCAAATTTTTCAGTCAATACAATTAAAAACTTTCTTAGAGTACATCAAAGATCTATAGCACTTATGTGTTCGTGATGACTAACTTTAGCATTTCAGTATTAAATTAAAAGAACAAAAGTATCCTCTCTTATCACCTATTTTGGTCAATTTTCTATACATTCTCAATTTTATACTCATGAATTAAGGTAGCTTTCACACTGCCTTTTCTTTTTTTTTTTGTGCTGAGCATCCTGGCCTTTCCTTCACCATTTTACGTGAATTTTCACACTTGACCTAGGTGCAGAGACCCAGTTACTAGGCTTTGGGCAATCCACATATACTCTATCTTTTGCACTTTATTTTTAGGCAGGTAGCTCTTTCCTTAAATTCAAGTTTTTTTGATTAGAATGTATATTAATTATCAATTTTTAGTGATAATTGAATCCTCAGTTGGCCTTATAATCAATACCTACTTTGCCTTGTTAGTGTGCATGTGCAATTAGAAGTGCTAATAGTCTTTTAATGACCTAAGTAGGCTGCTAAAAGTTGACCAACTAATCTACTTCTTTAACTCATTACATTCATTAGCAAATAATTCTATCTTTTATCACTTATCCAGTCTTATCTTGCTCAAGATTTTCTTCTTGACACATGATTTTTTTTTTTTTTTTAACTAACTTATTCTACATTGTCTTAAAGGAGAAAGAAAAATAAAGGGTGCAATAAAGGATAGGAAGGAATACACCTGATTTGGTTCAGTCTGGTTCTTTGGAGCTTTGAAATTTTGCTTGAGCTCTCATTGATTTTTCTCTGCAAAATTGAAAAATACACACCAAAGCAGTAAAAGAGCAACAACAAATTACTAAAAAATAAAAGAAAAGAAAAATGATCAAAACTAAAAAGAAAAGAAACAACCTATCTAGTAGTTCTGATTTATAGTCTTCAGCTTGACTTTCTTTGAGTTCTAAAGTGGATCAATCTGGTGCCACTTCAATTGGAATACTTTCATGTTTGATCGAGTCCTCTTTCAATTTGACATTGCTAGCTTTTATAGTCTCAAACCTATTTTCTACAGAATTCTCATATACTGAATTATCAATAATATCAATTAGAAAATAAGTTTGATTATCATCAGGATGTTTAGTATCTTTGAAAACATTAAAAGTAACTTGTTCATCTTGGACTCTAAGAATTAATTTTTCTTGTTGAACATCTATTAAAGCTCCTCCAGTAGCTAAAAAGGGTCTCCCTAAAATAAGGGGTACATCATAATCTTCTTTCCATATCAAGAACAATAAAATCAACATAGGAAAAATAAACTTGTTTACCTTTACCAAGACATCCTCCACTATACCTCTTGGATATTTAATAGATCTGTCGGCTAATTGAAGAGTAATAGTGGTAGGCTTTGGTTCTCCTAGACCCAGCTTCCTGAAAATAGAAAAAGGCATGAGATTAATGCTTGCTCCTAAATCACATAAAACTTTATCAAAACTACAATCACCAATAATGCAAGGGGATAGTAAAACTCCCTGGATCTTTTAGCTTCTGTGGTAATTTATTTTGAAGTATTGCTGAGCATTCTTCATTCAAATTTATTCTCTCATGCTCCTTCAGCTTTTTCTTATTTGTTAAGATTTCTTTGAGAAACTTGGCATACCTGGGCATTTGAGTAATAGCATCTACAAAAGGAATATTAATATGTAAATTCTTTAAAATTTTGAAAAAGTTAGAAAATTCCTTATCTGGATGCTGTATTTGTCTCTCTGGGAATGGTAGTGGCGGCACGTAGGGCTTCACATTTGGATCAGCAAACCGTATACCTGGAGACCATCCATCTGCTGGTTGTTTTGGTGACTGACGAATTTTAGTTGATGGTTCCTTATTTGTAGTTGGCTCTTCAGTCTCTTTCTTCTGATGTGGCTCCTCCAGCTTTGTACCACTTCTTAGGGTGATAGCATTGACTTGCTCCCTTGGATTTGTCTCCGTATTGCTTGGCAAGGATCCTTGAGGTCTCTCGGAGATTATCTTAGCCATTTGACCTATTTGCATCTCCAAGTTTCGAATTGCTGCTGTTTGGTCCTGCCTAAGTTTGGCTTCCAAATTTTTTATAGTTGCTTCTTGGTTTTGCATAAATTTGACCATCAGCTCTTCCATGTTGGACTTCTTTTCAGGTACTTGGAATCCCGGGGGTGGCTGTTGTGCTGCATTTTGATTGCTCCATGAGAAATTTGGGTGCTGCCTCCACCCTTGATTGTATGTGTTGGAGTAGGGATTGTTTTGTTGCGGCCTGAAAAAATTACCAATATAATTAGCTGTATCAGTTGTTTTAGCAAAAGGATTACCTGTCTGGCAATTGCTCGTATCGTGTCCTCCTCCACACAGGTCACAAGTAATGCTCTGAACATGCATAGCTGTTCCCTTTAAGTTGTTGACTTCGGCTCTAAGGGCTGCAATTTCAGCTAGTAAGGTTGGCACGCAATCTACTCCCTGCACAGCTGCTAGTCTTTTTGGCATCATGCATTCGCTCTGTCTGCCATTGATAGCTATTTGATGCCATCTCATCGATCAGATCGAAGGCTTCTTCCTCCATTTTTTGATTAATGGTTCCTCCTGCTGCTGCATCAATCATAGAATGATTAGTAGGAGATAAACCATTATAGAAAGTTTGTACCTGAAGCCATACGGATAGTTGATGATGTGGACATCTCCTCAGCAGTTCCTTGAAATGCTCCCAAGCCTCATATAGTGTCTCCATGTCCATCTGCATAAAAGAAGTGATATCGTTGCGCATCTTAGCAGTCTTGGAAGGTGGAAAGTACTTGGCTAAGAATTTTTGGGCTAGGACATCCCAAGTTGTGATAGAACCTGCAGGAAGAGAATGAAGCCAACTCTTTAGCTTTGTCCCATAAAGAGAAAGGAAATAACCTTAATCTAATAGCATCATCCGACACCCCATTAATTTTAAAAGTATCACAAAGTTCAAGAAAATTAGAAATATGGGCATTCGGATCATCATGCACGTGTCCACTGAATTGGATAGTTGATTGAATCATCTGGATCATCGTCGATTTTATTTCGAAGTTGTTTGCTCGTACAGGCGGTCTCCTGATGCTCGAAGCTGCATCGGCTATAGATGGTGTGATGTAATCATTTAATGGATGATGTACTGGTCGAATAGCTTCATGCTGTCCTTCAGTCGCCATATCCAATCCTAGATTGATGTCGTTAGGATCTTCAGCTGCCATGTTTCTCTCTTGTTGTAGTCTTCTAATGGTTCTTTCAATTTCTTGGATCTAAAGGTAGTAAGTTACTATGTCCAGTACGTGTCATGCACTAAAAATTTTTTTTTAAATAATAAAAATTAAAAATAAATTTCTAAAGTAAAGCTAGGATCAAAATTTTAATATTATTTTAGACACAATCCCCGGCAACGGTGCCAAAAACTTGATGCGTGCTAATTTATAGCTATGGCAAGTGCACCAGTCGATCAAGTAATAAAGTGAATGAGTAGAGTATCGTCCCTAGAGGATTGGAAAAATAAGTACTGAAAAGCTCTTTCCTATGCTTTATTTAGAAGATCGATTTATGAGAATAAGAAATTAAAGAAAAAATAAAAAATAATTAAAAATTTTTAATTAAATAGAGAGAGTGTAAATTATTAGGGTTTTTAAACTTCAAGAGCAATGGATTACTAAGGCAATCGGTTCACCAACTCAGTCAATACAATATTCAGGTTTTTAGATTAATTTTATTTCATGTGACGGTGGAGTCTCCTAATTTATTCACTATCCTTTGGTCCAGGCATAGCAAAACTATTAATATTTATTAATTATCCTTTGGTCCAGGTGTAATTTAAATAAATATTAATGCATTAAGGTTTTGTGAAACCCTCTAATTAAAATACGCTGCGTCCAAAGCGCACTAAAATTCCCGCATGCATATGAATTCTAATTTGATTCATAATACAAGGTATATAATCAAGAAGCAATTAACATAGATGTACTTGGTCCGTAACATCTATGTTCATCAGATCAATTAGAAGATGGCCAGTAATCTAAAAGCATTAAGATCAGATTTATATACTCCTCATGAATAAAATTTAAAAAAAAATAAATCATACTGAATATTGCATCAAAAGAGTGGCTACACCTTAGCCTTAGTAAAAGAAAATTTAGTTCATGATAACAAATTCAAAAATAGCAAATAAAATAAAAAGCATAAGAAATTAGACTGTTTGATTGCTGAAATTGATTGTCTGCATGCTCTTGATGTGGAGAACTTGGTGAAGAAGAAGAGGCTCCTTGATCGATGTCTCTGATTATCGAAGAAAAATCAAAAATCCTTTTTTTCTCTCACAAATCATCTCTTCTCTTTCTACCTCTCTCCTCTCTTTTCTCTTCTTTTTCTTTTTCTTTTTCTTTTTACTGTCTCTCCTCTCTTCTTTTTTTTTTCGACAACAACGGTTCTTTTTATAGGCTAAGAGATGGATTTTTTCCCCTCCAAAATTCCATCAAAAATTAGGTTTAAGGACTCCCAAAATCAACTCAAATTAAGATCTGGATAATTCTGCCCGTTAGATGTTGATCAAACGGTCCAAAAATCCACTCAAAAATTATTTTAAAATAACCCAGATCAAGTCGGAATTTAATATCAGCCGTTGGATCATCCATTGGATCAAATCTGGGCCGTCCGATCATGCATAGGAAAGAAGGCCTTCTAGATCTTTAGTTTAACGTCGGGATGAATCTCAGCCGTTGGATCTCGATCGGGAGCTGCGGATGCCGTCCATCAGCGCCTTCTTCTCGATCCGTCCGATCAAGCTTTCAGTGAAAGGCCGCCCGTTAGGATCAGACAAAATTTCCCAAATTGCCCTCCGTAGGACCATGCGCGAGCCCGGTGTTGCATGGACCGCCGCATATTCTTCAGCCAATCAGGAGCATGCTTTCTGCATGTGAAATTCCCGAAATACCCTTCAAACGATCCATCGTGCACCACAAAAAATGCTGACGTTAGCTTGGCATCAATGTTGCATCAATAGGTCGATCTACTGGGTGCGGTCGGATCGAACGGTCTGCTGAGCCAATTTTTTTGAACTAATTTGAACCAGATCGACTTTTTTTTTTTAAAAAAAAAATAATTTTGGACTCGTTTGAAGTCCATTTTGTCTGAAATTTATTTCATCTAAATCAGAAAAATAAGATCTTCATATTGGTAGCCTTCTTTCCTACATAAGATTAATAAAAGTATCAAGTTCTAAAAAAAATAGATTAATTTATTTTATAATTTAATACTTTTATTAGTATATTTTTACCACTTATCACATATATTTCATAATCTTAATTCTTAATTAAGTTTAGGGTTCACAAATAAAATATGTAAATAAAATTCTAGAATTTTAAGATCAAGAATTTTGCAGAAAGTAAGTTTTTTGATTTCTGATTAAGGACGAATGCGCAGCACCCCTATACATCATAAGAACATCTCATCAAATGGAAGAAGAAGGCATTTAAACCCTACTTTGTTCTTATGATCGGACGACCAAGTAGAATACCTTAATCAGAAATATAAGACTATAGAACTAGTTAGATCTACATCATATATCTCATATAAAAATTGATCTAACTTTAAACATATTTTGCATACATCTCATGTATCATATCATGCATATTTTTAGATCTAAATTATTTCATAATTATCTAAAAAATTAGATTTAAATTAATCACATCAAAATAAATTCTAATCTAGATAATTATGTAGAACTATTCTATAACTAATCTAAACATGCATTCATCATATCTCATATGATCTAAAAATTAAATAATTTTATTTACTATTTTTTAGATCTTATTATAATATTTATAATATCAAAAAATAATAAATAAATAGATCTAAAATCATAACTTAATCAAATTAAATTATGAACATGCAAGACTATGTATAGAATAATTCTATTTTACAACTAGTCATGCATCTTATAAAATTTAGATCTAAATTATTTAATTTTAACTTTTTTAATTTTAGATCTAATCATATCTCATGTGATATATAAAATCACTAATTATTAGATCAAAAATAAATTTAAATTAGATCAAAATAATTTATTAGAACCAGGTTCTGATACCAGTTAAAGGAAAAATTCAGATTTCTCGCGTTAGGTTCGTTCAGATATGATTGGATCAAAAAAAATATTTCAAAATTTTTTTTTTTAAATCTAGATTAGATCTAAGATATTTTAGATCTAATTTTATAGATCTAATAAAATAAAATAAAAAAAATTTAAATTTGATTTAATTTGTACCTTTTGTTAGGTAATCAGATTATCCTGTGATGATCCCACTGATTGCCTGAGGTTTTGGATATAGCCATGCATGTGCCTGGCCTCTACCGGTATCCACTTAGGCTGGATCTGAAGATCTTCTTCTTCTTTATCATCTCTTCAAATATTAATCTAGATCTGATTTGGAGGATATTCAAAACTCCTTCTGAAGATTTGGAATCGTCTCTTGCAACAGTGTTGCCTTCTTCCTTTCTCGTCACCTTTCTCTTGCCTGGATCACACCAAACTGGAGCACAAACCTCCTTGGGCATGAAGAGGAGAGAGAGGATCAGAAGATGGCATGGAGGAGGGAGAGAGGCAGCCTTGTGGAATGGACTATGGGTTGATTCTTTTGAAAGCTAGGCGCAGACAGGGTTTATATAGACCCTGCTACTCCATGTAGTGCCACATCAACCTAGCCAATCACATTGCTTTGTGCAATCAGATCTAAATTTGATTGATGGGATGACATCACCTGATCCAATTAGATGAGAGCCCCCTCAAATCATCCTTAGGTGGCACCAAGACTGGTCAAAGTAGAGTCCCTTGGTGCCTCCTAAGTTGATTCCAAGAAGCAACCTGGAGTCCCATCTGTATGGGAGTCCAAGCATCCCTATCATTGGGTGCACACCTCCCTAGGAATGCACCCCCTCCTTTCTATTTTCTAGCAAGGGGACAAGCCCCTATCTGCTCTTCTATGGGTGCATGACATATGGGCAGATGTCTAAGTGTCAGAGGTCAACGTTTGACCAAAGTCAAATGACAAGAATTGGTAGGTGTTGTCCCTAATTTATCTCATAAATTAAAACAATCCTTTTCTAACCTAAACAAGCTTCAGTCAGATCAAGTAATGGTACCTAAGTGAGCACAAACATATTTGGCTTAGTCGTGATAACTTTTAATGATAGTAGAAGGAGAACATTAGGCTCAATCGTGTGCTAGCACAATTTCCTTGAATCTAATTGAATCTAATTCAAATTAATTGAACTGAGTTAGTCAAATTGATGATATCCAAATTCTAACCCTTATTTGTGTGATCCAATTAGGTTCAGTTCTGTATGGTAATGGAATATGTCATGATCTCTATCATCGACATCATCGAAACACTTTCCGATGGATCAGAATTCTTCTAATTTAGACAACTAAAATGATCGATCATCTAAATGATTCTAATTACTTCCAAAATCCATAAGTGATACCTAGTAGTATATGGTGGCAATCCATCAAAACTGAAAATGAACCACTCGGTGCAGCTACCTATGTGATTAAGTTCTTCTATCTTAAGCCCCTGATTAGATTAGGGTTAAGGTGAACTCGTCAAACCCTAATTGCTGTCATATGATTTAATCATTTGATTCAAGTCCGATGTGAAAAGTTTAATAGAAACTCTTTCTATTATTTCACTCTGCCATGGCCATGGGCTTATGAACTTGATTCTCATGATCATCATAGGCTGCTCCTCATCTACCGAGGTAGATAGATTCGCTCTTGGTGCAATCCAATTCCTACAATGAACATGCTATAGCTAACATACACCTCAAGATTCTGAATGGCTAGAAGATCGAGTTATGATGTAGTCAAACTATAACACCCTTAAGGTGAACTACCGATGCACCTCAGGTCAAAGAACCAAACACACCACTATGGCTTCGAGCTAGTCATCGACGAGAAGGTAGACTTTCTTATGACTGCTCGAGGTGGTCACGCTCAGTGCCCTCATTCTCTAACAAGTATCTGTACTCTCACTTTAATGTCTCTACACCATAGACTCAAGACTTATCTACTATAAAGAAGCGATTGTACACTAATCTTTCGGATCAATCACCATCCTCATGATGATCCTACGGTCGAAAGCATTTTATGAGTTAATAACAAAAATTCATGTCTTAAATTTTCAACTCTTGAAAATATGAATTATCATTACCATTAACTCAAGGGATGTATCACAGACACTAAATACATATTTATGATATAAAATAATCTATTTTATTATTTATAGTCAAAATTATAATTTTGTCCCTAGAAGTATATTATAATTGTTAGCTAATTCTGGCTTCTAGGGCACACATATCTAACACAATATTTGATCCTCATCATCGATCTTTACATCCAAACTCATCACCTCATAACACACTTGATTGAACCTTTGGATATGTGCAACAAGATCTCCACCTTCGAACATTCTCAGACTATACAACTGTTTCTTCAATCACAGCTTGTTCATGATATTCTTCTCCATGTATGTATTCTCCAGTCTCTCCTAGAGCTCCTTTGCCATAGTCTCTGTGCAAACCTTAGGCAAAATCTGATTGGCCAAGCACATTCGGATTGTGCTAAAAGCAATTTTTTCCAACTCTTCCCAATCCTCAGCACCGATCTTTTTTGGCCTTTCTTTTGTCAAGATCTTGTAGATCCTCTACTGAACCAACAAGTTCTTTACTCTTTTCTTCCATAAGGTAAAATTTTTTTTGCCGTCAAACTTCTCAAAATTCACCTTGAATCCACTTGATCTGATGATTTCAAACAAGTCAAGAATAGATCCCTAACACCCTTCACAATCACACACTAGTAAAACTATCATTCATAGAAAATCTAACTAGTCCTAGATCCTCTTTCCAAACTTTTTTATCACTGTTCCTCCGTGTAAACAATCTCCACCATAATCTAGATACAACCATGAAGCAAACCAGAAGTTTTATGATAAAACCTAGTACAACAGATCTTGAATGTAGTAAATCCTGGGTGTCTTCCTTTCTTCCATGCAACACCGCTCTGTTACCAAATGTTGAGAATATGCGCTCTTCCCACATGGATCGGCATGGTCATCGGTGATTAGCCAAGCAACAGGAAAGTACTTCTCAGAGATCTCTATGGAAGCATGATGAAATAAATCAAGGAATAGAGAAGAAGTGAAGAAGAGATTTCTGAAAGAAAAGAGCTTTTATTCAGTATATTTCAGCACTCTTAAAATCTTGACCTATTTTCAGTATATATACATTACAAAGGATCAAGCCCAAGCTCATAGAAAAATTTTCCAAATCTAAACAAACCACGTACATAAAATAATAATCCATAAAAACTGAGTCGACCCAATTTTAGACTGAGCTGGCTAACCTACGATTAGGTCGACTCAGTCCCAAACTGAGTCGACCTAGTTGTGTACCATTGCAATAGTCCAAAAATGCTACTCTCTATCTAAATTTTTTTCTGAGACCTAGCCGACCCAGTTCTGGACTGAGCCGACCCAGATTCCAACTGAGTCAGCTCAGTCTTAGAGTGAGCCGACCCAGTTTTTGAACTTTACTATTGAGACTGATTCTTCTTTCGACTCGCTCTCATCTTCTCATGATCTATCTTCTCATATTTTCATGACTTGGGAGTGCCACTTCTAAGCTCACAGTATCCAAGAGATCATATAATGAATGATAATTCCATCAATCGATAAGCACTAGGCCTTTGAGCCTCCAATGATTATCCAACTGATGGACTCATTATCATCCACTTTAATGGAAGGCTATGATCCAGTTATCATATAACTATTTTATTTTAGGAACCTAATAATTTTAGAAGATTTAATTTATAGAAGCGGGTAGGTTAGATTAACCAGCTTATCATGATCCTCCCACTAAATTCACTAAGTCAGCTTAAGGAAGATCATTAATAGGATAGTCTAGGAGCACCTAAATCAATCAAACTAATTTACCTAGCTAACATGGGTCAGCTCGAATAGTTAAGCGATCTGATCAAAACATAATCTCACCAAGAAGCCAGGTAAGTTCGATCAGTAGAAGGGTCTGCCAGGCTTGCCTTAGACACCATTAGAAATGGTTAGGTAAGCAAGCTGCCATTTAAAAACTACTGATCTAGTTTATCTTAGACATCAACAGGCTTAATTAGTTTCAATTAGATCAATCTAACAGTTTATGCTAGACCGCATAGCCAAGAATCAAGTCTATCTTGCGTCTTGTTAAAGACATGGACTTGACCAACTACAACTATGGCAATTGATCTAGAGAATCCATGACCTAATCTAAGACAATAATTGATTAGATTTAGTTAATTCTCTAATTAAGTATATTCTTTAGTCTAACCCTAGGTCTAACCCAATTAATGGACCTAATCCCCACCAACCCATTAACCCAATGTGTTATGATTGGTGTCATAGGATCTTCAATTTACAATCCAAGAACCAAATCAAACAACTTCTTAATTCTTAATTAAATTTTGGACTGAGGGTTGGAGTTTAGCTTTTCAAAAATAGTTTTCATTTTGTAAAATATTTTTACAACATGGTTCTATCAATCAAGTTACATGTTTGATTTATAATCAATATGCAAGTAACATAAACATGAATCTACTTTAGATCTAATCTAAACAGGTTTATGTAATTGAAATAGTTTCAATAATAATCAATCATAAATCTTTCTAAATCAAATTTAACATGTTTATGAAGATTAACAATAGATTAAAATATTTTTAATCAGATCATAAAATCTCTTAGATCTAATTTAAAATTTTATGATCAATATTTTAGATTAGCACGTACTAGGACAACCTATTCACTATAAGAGGTAAACCATACAGCAGAACAACCTTATGGTAGTTTGTATAATCTAAAATATTTTATTTTTAAATTTAAAATTATTTTAAATCTATTAAATTATAAATAAAATTAGATCAAATCTAATAAATTTATGATTAGAGTCAGATCATCATAAACTAGGACAACCCATTCACTATTAGGGGTAAACCTTACAGTAGGACAACCTTATGGTAGTTTGTTAGATCTAATTTTTTTTTAATTTTAGATTAAATAATTAGATTATAAATTAGATCTAATCTAAGAAATAATCTAAACATGCATAAAAATCATGTAATAATAATCTTGCTCTGATACCAATTGAAGGAACCAGATCTGAGGTTTCATGGGTATATCTTGAAACTTTTTCAAAATCATGTAGTGCAAGACTTAAATAAATCAAATATTTATTTAAATAAATATATAAATACCTAGATCATAGATCTATTATATAATAAAGGTATGATATTAAGTCAAAAATTAAAAACATAAAGGAGAAGGAAAGGTTGATCATATCAACCTAGATCTACACTATATCTAATGCAGGTATGAAATCAATAGATCAGATCTATTACCTATGTAAGTTAGACATTCTAACTTGCTGATCTAGGCTTGAAGATGAAGTCACAAATCGCACACACATCCAGCCTCTAGAAGTGGTCCACACGAGCCCACGAACACGACCTGAGATCCTGATGCAGGAAAACAACACAGCATGCTAGTACTATGCTGATCTCTCTTCGACGATCGATCCGATGCTCCCTTCTTGAAAACATGAACTCTCCAAAATATAAGAAGGAAGATGAGAGTTTACTGATTTAAGTCTCTCTCAGAAAAACTCAAAAAAAGGAGGAGAGATTGAGAATAAAACAGCCCTAGAAGAAGACCTTCTTCTTCTTCTCTTTTCTCTCACCTAGACACCTAGTTTGATGCCTATGGGACCCCCATGCCCAAAGATCCTCCTCCTTTGATTTTTACATACCCCAAACCTCTCTCAAATCTCTATTTTCAACAAAAATATCAGCTCAAAATTCATCCTAAATTTATAGAGAAAGAAGAGTCCTTATCTAGGTCAAAAACTAGATAAGGCAGGACTAGATTTGGCAAGTGGTGGGGCACCCAACTCTTGGGCGCCCCTCCTCTGATTTTTTTCCATAAATCCAGCAAGGAGAGGTGCACAAAAAACCTATCACTCCTATGGAATTAGGGAGAAAAAATAGAAGATGGGCGGCATACATGGAAGGAGATGTTTTGGTTTGTAAGGATTCTATCTTATAGAATCCTAAATCAAAACTAACTTCCTCTTAGACTTGGTCAACCACCAAATAACCATATGAGAATAAGAGAGAGAGAAGGGGCATTCATGAAGACCAATGAGAGACTCTCTATTGCATAAAAAGAGAGGGCATGGGGCGTGGAGGGCTAATGTGGCGCAAGGTGGAATCCAAGTCTCACTAGGATTCCATCTATGACTTGATCAAACATGATTTCTCAAACCAAATTAAATAAAAACTAAATCAACTAAATTAAATTAAGTTCTAATCCAATAAAGAACTTAATTAAACTAGATTAAATTAGATTTAATTCTAATTTAATTTTTTAATTAAATTAAAAAATTGGGTGGACCCGAGTCCTAGTTAGACTAGGACTAGTTCTTCCTTGCACTTGGCTTATCCAATAAGTCAATTGGACTTGATCCAATCAAGTCCAAACTAAATCTAATTAAATTATATTTAATTAGACTTAATCTCAACCCTCTGGCTTAATTAAATCAAGTCTATTAGCAATTAAATTGCTAATCGATCCTCCTACAATACTTGCACTAGGTCAAATATCAACCGTATTGATCGTTTAATCCTAAAATGATTCTAAATCGCTGATCAACTGATGCGTGCTAATTTATAGCTATGGCCAAGTGCACCAGTCGATCAAGTAATAAAGTGAATGAGTAGAGTATCATCCCTAGAGGATTGAAAAATAAGTACGGAAAAGCTCTTTCCTATGCTTTATTTAGATGATCGATTTATGAGAATAAGAAATTAAAAAAATAAAAATAAAAAATAATTAAAAGTTTTTAATTAAATAGAGAGAGTGTAAATTATTAGGGTTTTAAATTCAAGAGCAATGGATTACTAAGACAATCGGTTCACCAACTCAGTCAATACAATATTCAGGTTTTTAGATTAATTTTATTTCATGTGATGGTGGAGTCTCCTAATTTATTCACTACACTTTGATCCAGGCATAGCAAATCTATTAATATTTATTAATTACCCTTTGGTCTAGGTGTAATTTAAATAAATATTAATGCATTAAATTTTGTGAAACCCTCTAATTAAAATATGCTGCATCCAAAGTGCACTAAAATTCCCGCATGCATATGAATTCTAATTTGATTCATAATACAAGATATATAATCAAGAAGCATTAACATAGATGTACTTGGTCCGTAACATCTATGTTCATCAGATCAATTAGAAGATGGCCAGTAATCTAAAAGCATTAAGATCAGATTTATATACTCCTCATGAATAAAATTTAAAAATAAATTACACTGAATATTGCATCAAAAGAGTGGCTACACCTTAGCCTTAGTAAAATAAAATTTAGTTCATAATAACAAATTCAAAAACAATAAATAAAATAAAAAGCATGGAGAAATTAGACTGTTTGATTGCTGAAATTGATTGTCTGCTGCTTTTGATGTGGAGAACTTGGCGAAGAAGAGGCTCCTTGATGTCTTGATCGTCGAAGAAAAATCAAAAAACTTTTTTTTTTTTAATTTTTCACAAAGCACTCTTATCTCTCTTCTCTCTCTTTATCTCTCTCTTTCTCCCTCTCTCTCTCTTTCTCCCCGTCTCTCTCTTTGTCTCTCTCTCTTTCTTTTTTTTTCTCACGACAACATTAGGTTCTTTTATAGGTAAAGAGTTTTATTTCCCCCAAAATCCATCAAAAATTAGGTTTAGGACTCCTAAATCAACTCAAATTAAGATCTGGGTAATTATGCCCGTTAGATCTTGATCAAACAGTCCAAAAACCACTCAAAAAGCCTTTAAAATAACCCTTAATATTAGCCGTTGGATCATCCATTGGATCGAATCTGGGCCGTTCGATCGCGTTGAAATAAGCCTTCAGACCTTTAGTTTTATGTCGGGATGAATCTCGACCGTTGGATCTCGATTGGGAGCTGTGGATGCCGTCCATCGGCGTCTTCTTCTCTTTCGTCCGATCAAGCTTTAGTGAAAACCGCCCGTTAGATCAATCAGAATTCCCAAATTGCCCTCCGTGAACCGTGCGCGAGCTCGGTGTTGCGTGGACCACCGCGTTCTTCAGCCAATCAACGCTCGCTTTATGCTGTGAAATTCTCGAATTACCCTTCAGATGGTCCATCGTGCACCGCGAAAAATGCTGACGTCAGCGTTGCGTCAGCATATTTTTTTTTTTTTTTTTTTTGAAATTCAATTTTGGGCTCATTTGAAGTCCATTTTGCCTAAAATTTTTTTCATCTGAACCAAAAAAATGAGATCTTCACATTGGTGGCCTTCTTTCCTACATAAGATTAATAAAAGTATCAATTTCTAATAAAATAGATTAATTTATTTTATAATTTAATACTTTTATTAGTATATTTTTACCACTTATCACACCCCCAACTTAGTCATTGCTAGTCCCTTAGCAATGTTTTATTTAATACCATATTTCAATAAGATTATCCATCACAAAGATAAAATCTAGGATTAAAGGTCAAAAAGTTTAGAAAATACTGCTAACTAAGCATTGAGCTTCAGAAGCAAATTTTTCAGTCAATACAATTAAAAACTTTCTTAGAGTACATCAAAGATCTATAGCACTTGTGTTCGTGATGACTAACTTTAGCATTTTAGTATTAAATTAAAAGAATAAAAGTATCCTCTCTTATCACCTATTTTGGTCAATTTTCTATACATTCTCAATTTTATACTCATGAATTAAGGTAGCTTTCACACTGCCCCTTTTTTTCTTTTTTTTTTTTTTTTTTTTTACTGTGCTGAGCATCCTGGCCTTTCCTTCACCATTTTACGTGAATTTTCATACTTGACCTAGGTGCAGAGACCCAGTTACTAGGCTTTGGGCAATCCACATATACTCTGTCTTTTGCACTTTATTTATAGGCAGGTAGCTCTTTCCTTAAATTCAAGTTTCTTTGATTAGAATGTATATTAATTACCAATTTTTAGTGATAATTAAATCCTCAGTTGACCTTATAATCAATACCTACTTTGCCTTGTTAGTGTGCATGTGCAATAAAAAGTGCTAATAATCTTTTAATGACCTAAGTAGGCTGCTAAAAGTTGACCAACTAATCTACTTCTTTAACTCATTACATTCATTAGCAAATAATTCTATCTTTTATCACTTATCCAGTTTATCTTGCTCAAGATTTTCTTCTTGACACATGATTTTTTTTTTTTTATTTATTATTCTACATTGTCTTAAAGGAGAAAGAAAAATAAAGGATGCAATAAAGGATAGGAAGGAATACACCTGATTTGGTTCAATCTGGTTCTTTGGAGCTTTGAAATTTTGCTTGAGTTCTCATTGATTTTTCTGCAAAATTGAAAATACACACCAGAGCAGTAAAAGAGCAACAACAAATTACTGAAAAATAAAAGAAAAAAAATGATCAAAACTAAAAAGAAAAGAAACAACCTATCTAGTAGTTCTGATTTATAGTCTTCAGCTTGACTTTCTTTGAGTTCTAAAGTGGATCAATCTGGTGCCACTTCAATTGGAATACTTTCATGTTTGATCGAGTCCTCTTTCAATTTGACATTGCTCGCTTTTATAGTCTCAAACCTATTTTCTACAGAATTCTCATATACTGAATTATCAATAATATCAATTAGAAAACAAGTTTGATTATCATCAGTTGTTTAGTATCTTTGAAAACATTAAAAGTAACTTGTTCATCTTGGACTCTAAGAATTAATTTTCCTTGTTGAACATCTATTAAAGCTCCTCCAGTAGCTAAAAAGGGTCTCCCTAAAATAAGGGGTACATCATAATCTTCTTCCATATCAAGAACAATAAAATCAATAGGAAAAATAAACTTGTTTACCTTTACCAAGACATCCTCCACTATACCTCTTGGATATTTAATAGATCTGTCGGCTAATTGAAGAGTAATAGTGGTAGGCTTTGGTTCTCCTAGACCCAGCTTTTCCTGAAAATAGAAAAAGGCATGAGATTAATGCTTGCTCCTAAATCACATAAAACTTTATCAAAACTACAATCACCAATAATGCAGGGGATAGTAAAACTCCCTGGATCTTTTAGCTTCTGTGGTAATTTATTTTGAAGTATTGCTGAGCATTCTTCATTCAAATTTATTCTCTCATGCTCCTTCAGCTTTTTCTTATTTGTTAAGATTTCTTTGAGAAACTTGGCATACCTGGGCATTTGAGTAATAGCATCTACAAAAGGAATATTAATATGTAAATTCTTTAAAATTTTGAAAAAAGTTAGAAAATTCCTTATCTGGATGCTGTATTTGTCTCTCTGGGAATGGTAGTGGCGGCACGTAGGGCTTCACATTTGGATCAGCAAATCGTATACCTGGAGACCATCCATCTGCTGGTTGTTTTGGTGACTGACGAAGTTTGAGTTGATGGTTCCTTATTTGTAGTTGGCTCTTCAGTCTCTTTCTTCTGATGTAGCTCCTCCAGCTTTGTACCACTTCTTAGGGTGATAGCATTGACTTGCTCCCTTGGATTTATCTCCATATTGCTTGGCAAGGATCCTTGAGGTCTCTCGGAGATTATCTTAGCCATTTGACCTATTTGCATCTCCAAGTTTCGAATTGCTGCTGTTTGGTCCTGCCTAAGTTTGGCTTCCAAATTTTTTATAGTTGCTTCTTGGTTTTGCATAAATTTGACCATCAGCTCTTCCATGTTGGACT
This sequence comes from Cocos nucifera, assembly GCA_006176705.1. NCBI lineage: Eukaryota > Viridiplantae > Streptophyta > Magnoliopsida > Arecales > Arecaceae > Cocos > Cocos nucifera. The sequence goes on along the minus strand of QRFJ01001022.1, from coordinate 121,146 downwards.
TCTTTTCAGGTACTTGGAATCCCGGGGGTGGCTGTTGTGCTGCATTTTGATTGCTCCATGAGAAATTTGGGTGCTGCCTCCACCCTTGATTGTATGTGTTGGAGTAGGGATTGTTTTGTTGCGGCCTAAAAAAATTACCAATATAATTAGCTGTATCAGTTGTTTTAGCAAAAGGATTACCTGTCTGGCAATTGCTCGTATCATGTCCTCCTCCACACAGGTCACAAGTAATGCTCTGAATATGCATAGCTGTTCCCTTTAAGTTGTTGACTTCGGCTCTAAGGGCTGCAATTTCAGCTAGTAAAGTTGGCACGCAATCTACTCCCTGCACAGCTGCTAGTCTTTTTGGCATCATGCGCTCTGTCTGCCATTGATAGCTATTTGATGCCATCTCATCGATCAGATCGAAGGCTTCTTCCTCATTTTTCGATTAATGGTTCCTCCTGCTGCTGCATCAATCATAGATCGATTAGTAGGAGATAAACCATTATAGAAAGTTTGTACCTGAAGCCATACGGATAGTTGATGATGTGGACATCTCCTCAGCAGTTCCTTGAAATGCTCCAGCTTATAGCATCTCATGTCCATCTGCATAAAAAGTGATTCGTTGCGCTAGCTTAGTTTTGAAGGTTGGAAGTACTTTGCTAAGTATTTTTTTGGGCTAGAACATCCCAGGTTGTGATAGAACCTGTCGGAAGAGAATGAAGCCAATTTTTAGCTTTATCCCATAAAGGAAAGAAATAACTTAATCTAATAGCATTCCGACAACCCATTAATTTTAAAAGTTCACAAAGTTCAGAAAATTAGAAATATGGCATCGGATATATGCACGTGTCCACTAAATTGGACAGTTGATTGAATCATTCGATCATCGTCGATTTTATTTCAAAATTGTTTGCTCGTACAGGCGATCTCTGATGCTCGAAGCTGCATCGGTATAGATGGTGTGATGTAATCATTAATGGTGATGTACTGGTCGAATAGCTTCATGCTGTTTCAGTCGCTATATCCACTCCTAGGATTGATTTCGTTAGGATTTCAACTGCCATGTTTCTCTCTTGTTGTAGTCTTCTAATAGTTCTTTCATTTCTTGGATCTAGAGGTAGTAAGTTACTATATCCAGTACGTGTCATGCACTAATTTTTTTTTAATAATAAATTAAAAATAAATTTTTAAAGTAAAGCTAGGATCAAAATTTCAATATTGTTTTTGACACATTCCCGGCAACGGCGTAAAACTTGATGCATGTATTTATAGCTATGCAAGTGCACCAGTGATCAAATAATAAGTGAATGAGTAGAGTATCATCCTGGATTGAAAATAAGTACGGAAAAGCTCTTTCCTATGCTTTTATTTAGAAGATCGATTTATGAGAATAAGAAATTAAAAAATTAAAAATATAATTAAAAGTTTTTAATTAAATAGGAGAGTGTAAATTATTAGGGTTTAAATTCAAGAGCACGGATTACTAAGACAATCGTTCACAACTCAGTCAATACAATATTCAGGTTTTTAGATTAATTTTATTTCATGTGACGGTGGAGTCTCCTAATTTATTCACTACCTTTGGTCAGGCATAGCAAATCTATTAATATTTATTAATTATCTTTGGTCAGGTATTTTAAATAATATATATATATTGCATTAGTTTTATGACCCTCTAATTAAATGCTATGCGTCAAAGCGCACTAAAATTCCCGGCATGCTATGAATTCTAATTTTGAATTCATAATACAAGGTATACATCAAGAAGCATTAACATGATGTACTTGGTCCGTAACATCTATGTTCATCAGATCAATTAGAAGATGGCAATAATAAGCATTTAGATCAGATTTATATACTCCTCATGAATAAATTTAAAAATAAATCACTGAATATTGTCTAAAAGAGTGTACCTTAGCCTTAGTAAATAAAATTTAGTTCATAATAACAATTCAAAAATAGAATAAAATAAAAAGCATGAAGAATTAGACTGTTTGATTACTGAAATTGATTGTCTGCTGCTTCTTGATGTGGAGAACTTGCGAAGAAGGCTCCTTGATGTCTTGATCGTCGAAGAAAATCAAAAATCTTTTTTTTTTTATTTTCATAATCACTCTTATCTTCTCTTCTCTCTCTTCTCTCTCTCTTTTCCCTCTCTCTCTTTTCTCCCGTCTCTCTCTTTGTCTCTCTTCTCTTTTTTTTTTTCTCATGAAACATTAGGTTCTTTTATAGGTAAAAAGTTTTATTTCCAAAATCCATCAAAAATTAGGTTTAGGTCCTAAATAATCATTAAGATTGGATAATTTTGCCCATTAGATCTTGATCAAACGATCAAAAACCACTCAAAGCCTTTAATAAACAGATCAAGTCGCATTTAATATTAGTCCGTTGGATCATCCATTGGATCGAATCTGGGCCGTCTGATCGTGTTGAAATAGCCTTCAGACCTTTAGTTTTATGTCGGGATGAATTGACCGTGGATCTCGATGGGAGCTGGGATGCCGTCATCCGTCGTTCTTCTCGTCCGATTTAAGCTTTTATGAAAACCGCCCGTTAGATAATCAAGAATCCCAATTGCTCCCGTGAACAGCGCGAGCCGGTGTTGTGGGACCAACCGTTCTCAAGCCAATCAATGCTCGCGTTTATGCTGTGAAATTTTCGAATTCCCTTTAGGATGGTCCATCGTGCGTCCGGAAAAAATGCTGATCACGAGTTGCATGTCGCATATTTTTTTTTTTTTTTTTTTTTGAAATTCAATTTGGGTGTTTGAAGTCCGTTTTGCCTAAATTTTTTTTCATCTGACCAAAATGGATTTTCACATTGGTGCCTTCTTTCATAAGATTATAAAGTATATTTCTAATAAATAGATTAATTTATTTTATAATTTAATACTTTTATTAGTATATTTTTACCATCTATTCATTGATAAACGTGAATATGGTGTGAACTCTCATAGTCTAAACTAAGTTGATTTATAGAATAATTTTTTATATACATACGAAGTAACCAATCTAGGACATATGAATAAATGATCGATAGATAAGGTGTAGAACCATCTTAGAACCATGTAAATTCTTCCATATATTATCTCCTTGACATTAATGTCGTGGAACTACAGAGTTTAAATGTCAACTTTGATAAGGGTTGTCCAATTTATATTTAAATATAAAATCTCTGATGGATTCGGCTAAGGTTTTGCTTATTGAATACAGTGATACATTTTCTACACTGTTGAGAGTAGTCAATTCATCTTGATTACTCCAGACTTGTAAGATCTAATTATACTAGAAGTTCCATTGCTGAATTAAGTTTAGTTAGTCTGGTAAGCACAGTGAGTTGCTGTAAGTCACTAAGGTGATCTAGGTTAAGGGATACTTTGAAGGGAATCATGATTTCTGGTCAGGTTAGCCAGATTGATTAGATCAAGAGATATATTTCAAAAATTTTTCTCTTGATTTAATCAATTTGATATTTCTAGATTGATTCTTATTATTTAATAAATAAAATAATAAGATAAATTAAATTCTAATTTAATTTACCTGATTTGGGTAATCCTATTACCTGTGAATGATCCTGATTGGAGCGGAAGGTTCTGGATCTTAGCCACGCAGGCCTGGACTCTACGGTATCCACTGGGTTGGATTGGAGATCCTCTTCTTCTCTATCACTCCTCCAAAAATAGATGGATCTGATCTGGAGGATCTTCAAAACTCTTTTGAAGATGCAGTCGTCCTTTTGCAGCAGCGCAGCCTTCTTGCTTTTGGTCGCCTTTCCTTGATCTGAATCGCCAAACTAAATCAAAACCTTTTGGACGTGGAGAGCAAGGGGAGAAGAGAGTATGGCGTGGAGAAGGAGGGGAGAGGCAGCCTGGACGTGGGATCTCTATTGAATTCACTTAACTTGGATTAGGGTTGGGCGAGGGTTTTTTATAGACCTCTTGTGATCCAACTCCTCTTCCTCTAACCAATCACAACCTTTGTGTGAATCAGAATCTAAATCTGATTGGTTGGAATAGAAGCCTGGATTTCTATCCTTAGAGGGCTAAGACCAGTCAAACTGGATTCTTAGTAGAACTCTGATTGGAATCAAAGGGAGATGGGTCTCTTGTCCAACAAGAGTCCTAGGCGCTCCTACTTGGGCTCACGCCACCCTAGCGTGTGCCCTTCTCCTTGCCAGGTTCTGGCAGGAGCAAGCACCCCAAGCTTCCAATAGGTGCATGATGTGTCAAAGTCAAGGGTCAATGGTCAAGTTTGACGTCAAAGGTAGACTTTTGACAATAAAGAACAAGAAATGGCAGGTGACCAAAAATGGCAGGTAATGTTTACAATAAGACAACCTATTCTGACTTGGAACTCAAGTCAGACCATATGAAGGCTCTGATTGAGCCAACTCCTTTGGCTCAGTCAGGACAACTATTTATGATAGTAAAAGAAGAGTTGGTTCAATCGAGTGCTAGCACGATTTCTTGAACTAATTGAATTCATTCAGAATATTGAACTAGATCAGTTCAATTGATGATCGAATTCAAACCTTGTTTGTGTGACCCAGTTAGGTTCAGTTCTGTATGGTAATGGATATGTTGATCTCTATCATGACATCATGAAACTCTTTGATGGATTCAGAACTCTTCTGATTCGAAAGTAGAATGATCGATCATATTAAATAAATTCTAATTGCTCCCAAAATCCACAGTGACACCTAGCAGTATATGGTGGAACAACATCAGAGCTGAATGCGACCTCTTGGTGCAGCTACTGTGTGTTCAGTTCTTCTATCTTGAGCCCGATCAGATTAGGGTTAAGGTGAACTCGTCAACCTAGTCTCTGTCTATGAATGTAATCATTCGATTCGAAAGTCATGTGAAAATCTAATAGAAACTCTTTCTATTATTTCACTCTGCAATGGCCATGGGCTTCAGGACTTGATTCTCATGATCATATAGGGTTCTCCTTACACCGAGGTAGATAGATCCCATCTTGATGCAATCCAGTTACTAATGAACATGTCACAGCAACATACACCTCTAGGTTCATAGGCTGGAGACCGAGTAATGGTGTAGTCAAACTATAACACTCAAGGTGAACTAGTCGATGCATCTCAGGTCAAAAGAACCAGACACACTACTGGCATCGAGTCAGTCATTGACGAGAAGGTAGACTTCCTAATGATACTCGAGGTGGTCGTCCAGTGGCCCTCGTTTCTAACTGGAGTATATAATCTGCTCCGATGTGTCACACCGTAGATCAGACTCATACTATGTAAAGATAAGTTACAACTTCGGCGTCAATCCACTCTCGTGATGATCTATGGTCGGGAGCTCATTTATGAGTTAATAATGATTATTCATGTCTTAAATTTTCAACTCTTGAAAATATGAATTATCATTACCATTAACTCAAAGGATGTATCACAGACACTAAATACACATATGTGATAGAAAATAACCCATTTTATTGATTTTAGTCAAAATTATAATTTTGCCCCTAGAAGTGTATTACAAGTGTCAGCCAATTCTGGCTTCTAGGGCACATATATCTAACAATCTCCCACTTGTCCTAAAGCCAATTGGCTACAAGTCTAAGTCCCATCTTCTCAAGGTGGGCTTCGATCTTCTGCTGGCCCAACGGCTTTGTAAGTGGGTCTGCCACATTATCTGTGGAGTTGACTCTCTTGACCTCGACGTAACCCTTCTCAAGGTAATCGCGGATGAGGATGGTATCGCCGCTCAATGTGCTTGGATTTCTGGTGAGACCTCGGCTCCTTAGCAAGGGCTATGGCGCCATTGTTGTCGCAGTATAGAGGAATGGCATCTGATGGCATTACTCCAATTTCTGCAGCAAACTTCTTGTACCAGAATGCTTCCTTTGCAGCCTCTGATGCAGCGATATATTCTGCTTCCATGGTGGAATCTGCTATCACAGTTTGCTTGGAACTCTTCCAGCTGACAGCACCACCATTGCACACAAACAGACTTCCAGATGTCGACTTTCGATCATCTATATCGGACATGAAAGTCCGAGTCTGTGTATCCCTGGACTTGGAGTTCTCCATTACCAAAGACCAACATCATATCCTTAGTTCTTCTCAAGTACTTAAGGATACATTTCACAGAAGTCCAGTGTTCTTCACCTGGATTTGACTGATATCTGCTTGTGACACTCACAGCATGGGCTATATCAGGTCGTGTACATAGCATGGCATACATGAGGCTCCCTATTGCAGAAGCATAAGGGATCTTGCTCATGCATTCTATTTCCTCAGGTGTGCTGGGGCACATCTTCTTGGAAAGATGAATACCATGTCTGAAGGGTATTAATCCCCTCTTAGAGTTTTCCATACTAAACCTCTTTAGTACTTTCTCTATGTACATCTTCTGTGAAAGTCCTAGCATCCTATTCGGTCTATCCCTATAGACCTTAATTCCTAGAATAAAGGATGCTTCACCTAGGTCTTTCATGGAGAATTCCTTGGACAACCACATCTTGACTGATGTCAACATGGGAATATCATTCCCAATAAGGAGGATGTCATCCACGTACAATACGAGGAAGACAACAGCGCTCCCACTGACCTTTTTGAAAACACATGGTTCCTCTTCATTTTTGATGAAACCAAACTTTTTGATCACATCATTGAAATGAGTGTTCCAGCTCCGAGATGCTTGCTTAAGTCCATATATGGACCTTTGCAGCTTGCAAACCTTGTGATCAGTATCACTGGATGTGAAACCTAGCGGCTGTTCCATATAGATATCTTCCTCAAGATATCCATTTAAGAATGCCGTTTTCACGTCCATTTGCCATATTTCATAATCGAAATAGGCTGCAACGGCAAGCAATGTGCGGATGGATTTTAGCATAGCCTACTGGGGAAAAGGTATCCTGATAGTCAATGCCTTCGCGTTGACTATAACCTTTTGCCACTAGTCTAGCCTTGAATGTCTCCACATTCCCATCTGCACCAATCTTTCTCTTGAAGATCCATTTACACCCAATAGGTACTATACCTTCTGGTGGATCTACCAAGGTCCAGACTTGGTTTGAGTGCATCGAGTCAATTTCTGACTGCATTGCCTCTAGCCATTTCTCGGAGTCGATATCTGATATCGCCTCGTTGTAGGTTTTGGGATCATCACCATGAGCACCATTACCTACGAGGAACATTTTCCTCTACTTCCTCTGAAATAATACCTAAGTATCTTTCAGGGGGACGGAAAACTCTTTCCGATCTACGAGGTGGAGGAGGTAGTGTTCTTATTGGCTCAACCTGATTTGGTTCCAATTGGTCCTTAGCTCGTTGTACTTGTGAGACTTTCTCATCAAGCTTAATCTGCTTTCCAATGCCGCTATCTTGAATAAACTATTTTTCAAGAAAGATGGCATGTCGACTCACAATCACATTGTGGTCTTCTGGAATGTAGAAATAGTATCCTAATGACTCTTTAGGATATCCTATGAATCGAGCTCTAAAGGACCTAAACTCTAACTTGTCCGCTTGTTGTCTTTTGACATGAGCCGGACAACCCCAAATTCTGAGATGACTCAGACTTGGTTTCTTACCGTGCCATATCTCATACGGTGTGGTAGGAACGGTTTTAGAGGGAACCCTATTCAGTAGATAAATTGAAGTTAACAATGAAGTGTCCCCAAAGAAAATCAGGGAGGTCTGTGAAGCTCATCATGGATCGAACCATATCCAATAGAGTCCGATTTCTCCATTCTGAAACCCCGTTGAGTTGAGGTGTTCCTGGTGGAGTCCATTGAGAGACTATGCCATTTTTCCTTGAGATAGTCTAGGAATTCCCGGCTAAGGTATTCACCTCCTCGATCTGATCGAAGAACCTTAATGGGTTTTTCCAGTTTGTTTTTCTACTTCATGTCTGAATTCTTTGAACTTTTCAAAAGCTTCAGACTTGTGTCTCATAAGATACACATACCCATACCTAGACAGATCATCGGTAAAGGTAATGAAGTAGACAAAATTGCCTCTAGCCGGCACATCAAATGGGCCGCACACATCAGTATGTACTAGGGCAAGGAGATCTGTGGCCCTCTCCCCATGTCCAACAAAAGGGAGTTTAGTCATTTTGCCTTGAAGACAAGATTCACAAGTTGGATATGACTCGAAAGTCAATGGACTCAATAGCCCATTTTTCTCCAATTTGTTGATCCTATCTTCTGCTATATGACCTAATCTCAGGTGCCATAGATATCTGTCGTTTGGACTATCCCTAGGTCGTTTGGCATTCACGTTTTGCTCGATAGTTAGAATAGGTACATCAATATGTAGCTGATAAAGACCATTAATAAGGAAACCATTTGCAATTTTATTTCTTTCATAAAGAATGTTACAATGGTCCTTAAAGAAGGTAATCACATAAGCCTTCTTGTGCTAAGCATGAAACAGAAATCAAATTCCTGCTAGCTGCAGGCACATAATAACAGTCTTTCAAAACTAAGTCTAAACCAGATGGTAATCGAAGAGGGTATGTTCCCACGGCTACTGCAGCAACTCTTGCTCCATTACCGATGCGTAGGATCATGTCTCCATCCCTCAGCCTCCTGCTATCCTCAAGACCCTGCATGGAAGTGCACAGATGAGCACTAGAACCAGAGTCAAGCACCCAACTGGATGCAGAAGAAACCGTAAGGTTAGACTCAATAACGAGCATACCTCCAGAAGGACCTTCCTTCTTGTTCTTCAGGGTGGCCAGGTAAGTAGGGCAGTTCCGCTTCCAATGGCCGTCGCTGTTGCAATGGAAACACTTTCCTTTGACATCGGCCTTTTTCTTCGGCTCTGCCTTCTTCTTCTTTGATCCTTCCACCTTTTGCTTTTTCACAGACTTCTTTTTCTTTCCATAAGACTTTCTTTTGGAAGAAGTCCGTTCCATAGCAAGAACTGAGCCTTTAGAACCTTTCATAGAAAGCTCAGCGGTAACCAGCATATTCATTAATTCGGCCAAGGAATTTTGAAGTTTATGCATGTGGTAATTCATGATGAATTGCCCATATGCATCAGTCAAGGATTGCAGAATAATATCGTTCTGCAGGTCCAAGTCTAACTTCACACCGAGCTTCTCAAGCTCTTCCATGTCCTTGATCATTGTCAGACAGTGATCTTGGACTGACTGCCCATCACGCATCTTAGCCTTAAAAAGTCATTTCGTGACTTGATATTTGGCTGCGCGACTCTGTTCACCAAACATCTCCTGCAGGTGAGCCAACATTTGGCGAGCAGTCCCGATATCTTCATGTTGGCGCTGGAGCTCATCAGACATCGAGCCCAACATGTAATATCTGGCCTTATTATCTTCGTCTATCCATTTTTCCAGAGATGCTCTCTGTTCAATGGATGGACGGGCTGGTAAGGTGGGAGGGTCCTGGTCCAAAACATGGGTTAACTTCTCGAACCCAAAATAATTTTGTAGTTCTGAGCCAATCTTTATAATTGGGTCCAGTCAGTCTATGTGTGTCCAGGATACGTGCCAATGGGTTGGACGCAGACATTTTTCCTGTAGAGAGTCAAAGATTCTAGTTAGATACTGTAATTTTGACTTGACCAATTTATTTAGGGATTTTATTTTTAAACAAATTAGCTCCCACTATTTTCTCGGATCCCTACACTCCCTCTGTAGAGATGCAAAAATCTCCATGATTAATGATTTCTAGTGGGTGGTGCGGTCTCACCAACTGACTCATCACCTCACCTAACAGTTATTGGTGATGGGTTAGCCAATGAGTGAACAACTCTTGTTCAATGATTCTCTAATCATGGTGCACCCAAACTTGGTCTCTAATTCATGAATCTCACCGTATCCGGAATATTGATCCACTCCTTAGTTAAGTCAGACCCACCATTTGCATAGACTGGGTTCCTAATTGAGTCTCTCACCGTATCCGAAATATTGAGCCCAACTCATCCTCCAGCCCATAGCATCCAATGCCTAATAGACATGGTTGCATCTTTCCCGGTGCAACTGAGCCACTGTATCCAGCCGAGAACAATCAACCCCGGGAAGGGCCCGCACATCTACAATGGTGGAAGACCTCAGACTTAATCTTTTCTTAGGGAGAATTGATTCAGGTCTCATTAAACTAGACTTGTCATAGTCATAACAATTATGACTAACCTAGTGGCATGGGTTAGCTCGGATTATTGACCACCTCAGATCAGAACTGTGTCAACAGATATGGCCAGGTAAGTGAGACCGGTGGAAGGAATATGCCATTAACTCGTACAAGAATGCATTCAGGTCGAGTAGCTTCCAATTAAAAACCAGTCGGTCGTATGTGCCAAACTTACCTTAGACACCAAATTGTTGAGTCAGAACCAATTGGGTTAGCCTACAATCCAGACTCTAACCTCTGAGCCTAATTAGGTCTTGCTTGATCGTGACTCGATCTTGACCCAGACTTAATCCTATTAGGCTGGTCAATTTAAGCATTGTTGATCCCATCTAACCAACTCTTGATTCGGTTTGATCAACCGCTTAGACCTAATTGAGCTACCCAAGCCCGAACCCAGTATTATGAATATGTCTTAGATCTAAAATTCTCAATTTTAGACCTAATTAATATTTCCATAATCTTAATTTCTTAATTAAGTAGGGTTCATAAACAAAATATGCACAATAAATCCTAGGGTTTCAGGATCTAGGGTTTTGCAGAAAGTAAGTTTTGGGTTTCTGATTAAGGACGAACACGCAGCACCCCTACACATCATAAGAACACCCCATCGAATGGGAAGAGAGGGCCTTTAAACCCTTCTTCATTCTTATGACCGGACGGCCAAGAGGAACGCCTTAATCAGGAACATGCAATACTACAAAATAGTTTTAGATCTATATCATATATCTCATATACAAATTAGATCTAATCATGGCATATTTTGCATACATCTCATGTATCGAATCATGCATATTTTTCAGATCTAAATTATCTCATAATAATCTAAAAAATTAGATTTAAATTGATCTAATCAAAATAAATTCTAATCTAGACAATTATGTAGAACTATTCTACAACTAGTCTAGACATGCATCAATCATATCTCATATGATATTTAAAATTAAATAATTTTTATTTGCTATTTTTTAGATGTTATTATAATAATTATAATATCAAAAAATAGTAAATAAATAGATCTAAAATATGATTTAATCAAATTAAATTCAAAAACATGCAAGACTATTCTATAGAACTATTCTATTTTAGAACTAGTCATGCATATTTTCTAATCTTAGATCCAAATCATTTAATTTTAATTTTTTCTGATTTTCAGATCTGATCACATCTCATGTGACATCTAAAATCACTTATTTTTTAATTAAAATAAATTTAAAATTAGATCTAAATACTTTTAGAACCTTGGCTCTGATACCAGTTGAAGGAAAATCCTGATTTTCCCGGTCCAGGTTCGTTCAGATCTGATCAGATCAAGAGATATATTTCAAAAATTTTTCTCTTTGATCTAATCAGATCTTGAGATATTTTAGATCTAATTCTTATTATTTTAATAAATAAAATAAAATAAGATAAATTAAATCAAATTTAATTTACCTTGATTTGGGTAATCCTATTACCCTGTTGATGATCCTGTTGCAGCGGAAGGTTCTGGATCTAGCCACGCAAGTGCCTGGCCTCTACCGGTATCCACTCGGGCTGGATCTGGAGATCCTCTTCTTCTCTATCACATCTCCAAAAATTAGATCTGGATCTGATCTGGAGGATCTTCAAAACTCCTTTTGAAGATCAGCAGTCGTCCTTTGCAGCAGCGCAGCCTTCTAGCTTTTGATCGCCTTTCTTTGATCTGGAATCGCACCAACCAAATCCAAAACTCCTTTTGGACGTGGAGAGGCAAGAGGGAGAAGAGGTTTGGCATGGAGGAAGGAGGGGAGAGGCAGCCTTGGGGCATGGGAAATTCTGATTCAATTCACTTTCTTAATTGAGTTGGGCGCAGGGTCTTATTTATAGACTAAGCTGTGATCCAACTCCTCTTCTTCCCAACCAATCACAACCCTTTGTGAAATCAGATCTAAATCTGATTGGTGGGAATAGAGTCCCCTGGATTCCTCCTTAGAGGGTGCCTAAGACCAGTCAAAGTTGGTTCTTAGGAAGAACTCTAATTGGAATCCAAAAAGGAGATGGAGTCCTTGTCCAACAAGGACTCCTAGGCGCCTCCAACTTGGGCACACGCCAAGGGTGGCGTGCGCCCTTCTCCTTGCCAGGTTCTGGCAGGGGGACAGGCCCCCACCAGCTCTCCAATAGGTGCATGACATGTGGTCAAAAGTCAAAGTGTCAATGGTCAACATTTGACCAGTCAAAGGTAGACTTTTGACCAAAGTCAAAGAACAAGAAATGGCAGGTGACCAAAAATGGCAGGTAATGTCTTACAAAATAAGACAACCTTTTCTGACTTGGACAACCTCCAGTCAGACCATATGAAGGCCTCTGATTGAGCACAAACTCCTTTGGCTCAGTCAGGACAACTTATTTATGATAGTAAAAGAAGAACGTTAGGTTCAATCGAGTGCTAGCACGATTTTCCTTGAACCTAATTGAATCTCATTCAGATCAATTGAACTAGATCAGTTCAATTGATGATCACCAGATTCAAACCCTTGTTTGTGTGACCCAGTTAGGTTCAGTTCTGTATGGTAATGGGATATGTCATGATCTCTATCATCGACATCATCGAAACTCCTTTCGATGGATCAGAACTCTTCTGATTCGAACAGCTAGAATGATCGATCATCTAAATCATTCTAATTGCTCCCAAAATCCACCAGTGACACCTAGCAGTATATGGTGGCAACCCATCAGAGCTGAATGCGAACCTCTTGGTGCAGCTACCTGTGTGATTAAGTTCTTCTATCTTGAGCCCCGATCAGATTAGGGTTAAGGTGAACTCGTCAAACCCTAGTCTCTGTCATATGATGTAATCATTCGATTCGAGTCCAATGTGAAAATCTAAATAGAAACTCTTTCTATTATTTCACTCTGCCATGGCCATGGGCTTCTGGACTTGATTCTCATGATCATCATAGGGCTGCTCCTCTACCACCGAGGTAGATAGATTCCATCTTGATGCCAATCCAGTTCCTACAATGAACATGCTATAGCCAACATACACCTCAGGGTTCCATATGGCTAGGAGACCGAGTAATGGTGTAGTCAAACTATAACACCCTCAAGGTGAACTGCCGATGCACCTCAGGTCAAAGAACCAGACACACTACTGCAGCATCGAGTCAGTCATTGACGAGAAGGTAGACTCCCTAATGACTACTCGAGGTGGTCACGCTCAGTGCCCTCGTTCTCTAACGAGTACCTGTACTCTCGCTCCGGTGTCTCCACACCGTAGACTCAAGACTCATCTACTAAAGAGAAGCGATTGTACACCAACCTTCCGGATCAATCACCATCCTCGTGATGATCCTATGGTCGGGAGCATTTTATGAGTTAATAATGATTATTCATGTCTTAAATTTTCAACTCTTGAAAATATGAATTATCATTACCATTAACTCAAAGGATGTATCACAGACACTAAATACACATATGTGATAGAAAATAATCCATTTCATTAATTATAGTCAAAATTACAATTTTGCCCCTAGAAGTGTATTACAAGTGTCAGCCAATTCTGGCTTCTAGGGCACATATATCTAACAACTTATACCTACATCCCATTAGAGATATTCTTGACAGTAGAATGCTATAGAGTTGGTCACGTTCAATAATAATGTACCTATATATCTCACCTATATGTCATACCAGTATCTCCACACTCCTTGGTTAAGAGGATAATCAATCTATATGGCATATAGCGACCTATACTGGATAGACACTATCGTCCTAATTAACAGCCTATCATTTGGTCATGAACAAATTTAAGGACTAATCGATAAATTCTCTCTTTATCAAAATTAAATAGTCCTAACGACTTCATCACAATAATGGAGTTCATTAGAAGATGTAAATTTATGATGAAAAAAAGATGTTAGAATATTTTTATTAATTAATAAATTAATTACAATATCTCAACATCAACAGGCTCACGATTGACTTTGGGATATAATTTTCAATACTAGGATCACCCTTAGTTGGGTTCTATTTAATCTAGTTTAAATAAAATTTAAATTAGATTTAAAAAATTTTTGATCTAGTCAAACAAGAAGAATCCTAGTTGGACTAGGACTCAATCTCTTTCACTTACGCCTAAGAAAGCCCATGCCATATTTTAATTTTAGATTTTTTCTATATTTTCCCATGCCTAATAAAAGGTTTCTCATGCCTCATATCAGATTATTTGAAATAAATTTTAACTTGATCAAAAGCAGAAAGTTGTTAGGATTAGTTTCCTTCTAGCAAGAGTCTTCTTTGACCCAAACTCCTCCCTCCCTTGTGCGCCAACTCTACCCATGCCCCTTTATCTTGTTCGACCCTTTTTTTCTTGGTTTTCTGCATGAGAATCAGTGGTTACATAAAAAAATAAGTGGGAGGGGTGTCCAAGAGTTGGACGCCCTACAGAAGTCCTCCGTTGACTAGATTTTGAACTAATCTTGCAATAAAAGGTGGATGCCTCTTATGACATGGTTTTAGGATGTAAAAAATATTAGAAAGAAATATAAAAAATTAGAGGAGTAGGAGAAGAAGGCATGGAGGATTTGTTGTGCCAAGATTCTTAGAGAAGAGCCCTCAATTAAGACATCAAAAATTGATGTCTTGAAGAGACAAGGTAAGAGAAGATTGTCTTCTCTTATATTTTTCTTTTATGTTTCTCTTCCTATTTTATTTATGATTTTTATATGATAAAAATCTAAGAGAGAGAGAGGAAGGGCTTGAAAAAAGATGGTGCCATGATCCTTAGAGAAAAGGTCTTCATCTGAAAATCAATCATTGATGTCATGAAGGCACAAAGATAAGAGAAGATTATCTTCTCTTTGTTTTCTTTTGAGTATCTTCTTCTTCATTATTTTATATGATTTTTATATGATAAATATCTGAGAGAGAGAGAGAGGAAGATGGTGTGGAATCTATGCTCCAAGGTGTTGGGGCATGGTGATTATTTTTGGATATGATCTGATCATGTCCTGATGTGAGAAGAAGAAGAGAAGGTCTTCTCATAGGGTTTCCTTGAGAGCCCTTCTTCTCAAATTTATTTATGACATTTTTATGAAAAAAATCTGAGGGTGTGATATCTAAAAAATTAAGAAAAAATTTAGAGGAGAAAGTCTCCTCTAAACCTAGCATAATAGATGTTTTTAGGATATCAATCGTTGATGTCCTGAAGGAGAAGATTTATCTTCTCCTAGGGTTTTTTTTTATATGTCTTTTTATTTCTATTTTATGGAAGGTCCAGTGGTTGGATTCCTTCCTCATTCCTCCTCATGTTCTTCATCTCTTGGATTATCCAAGAGATCCGAAGAATATGTATTTGATTAACCATCAGAAAGGATCTGCGAGAAGCTAGCACTGCGAGTGGATCTTCATTCTATGAACCTTTGATCTATATTGCAGGTTCATGTGAATCACTTGTAGAGATCGGATGCATGTGTGGCTCCAAAGATAACAATAGATTCATCCACGGAGTTCTCAACCCATGCAAAAGTAAGAGATCTGATCTCTTGGTGACCTAGATGTGATCTAGGATTAGATCTAGAATTATTCTAGATCTAGGTATTGATATGATCGATACCACTTATGATTAATTTAATTTTAGATTTATATTTACATCATAACATGTTATAGATTCTTGATGTAGGATTTTATAATTTGATTATATGCATTTATAGATTAAATAGTTTAATCTATGTCTTCCGCTGCTCTTTATTTTGAAAAAATTTTAAAATTTATGAATGAAACCTTGTATATTTTTAATCAGTGGTATCAGAGCATCTAGATTCTATTATAACATATTTATATATGCTTTAGATTAAATCTAAAAATTAAAGTTAATTAAAGATCGCACATACTACCATAAGGTTGTCCTATTGTAAGGTTAACCCCTTACAATGAAAAGGTTGTCCTAGTATGTGCTGATCTAAATCAAAATCATGAATTATTTAGATTAGATCTAAGAAAATTTATGATTTAATTTTTTAATTTAAATTTAAAATTTAATGGATATTAGATCTATTTTAGATTATTTAGATTAGATCTAAATAATATTAGGATTGCATATACTACCATAAGGTTGTCCTGCTATAAGGTTTACCCCTTATAGTGGAAAGATTGTCCTAGTATGTACTGATTCGAAAAACCTAAGTCATAAATATGTTAGATGAGATCTAAAATAATTTATAATTTATTTTTATATTTTAAATCTAATTTTAAATGGTTTATAATCTGATCCATATGATGTACTTTATGTTTAGATCTAATCCTCTTATTGCATATGTTGATATGTAATTTTTGTTTTGAATTTAGAATGTATATGTATGATATATTTATTTTATAAAAATTAAATTATGAACTTACTTTCTATAAAATTCTTAATTTAAAATCCTAGGACAAGATCTAAATAATGAAACAAATCATATCTAAAACTATATATTGAATATGATTCAGTATAATTTGAAAATATTTCAAATAATAAAATCAAAAACTACTTTTGAGATTCCATAAAACTAAATCCATAAGACTTGAACTTAATTGAGAATTAAGTGACTGTTTAGGATCTAAGTTTGTGATTTGAAGATCCTAAGATAATTTTATAAAACATGCGTTAAAGAAAAATGAGTTTGCTTTGATCAGGTCCTTAACTGGGTTAGACCTCGGGTTAGATTAAATATGGACATAGTTAAGAAATTGATCAACCTTAATTAATAGTTAATTAAGATTAGGTCATTGCTAAAGATCACTTCAATAGTTGTAGTTGATCAAAATTCATACATCTAACAAATGGATGCTGATCGTGGCTTAGTGGTCGAGCCCGAGTCTTTAGGCAGACCAAATCAAAACTGACAAACTAATTGGTGTCAAAGGTAAGTCTGGCATCCCATAACGATGGTTTTTAATTGGCAGCCTGCTTACTTAGCCATTTCTGATGGTGTCTAAGGCAAGCCTTGGCAGACCCTTCCATCGATCTTACTTACCTGGCTAATGTGGTTAATCAAGTTTTTAATTAGGTTGCTCATTGATTCATGCTAATCCATGTCACATAGAAAATCAGTGAGACTGATTTTATTCAGTGAGACTGATTTAGGTGCCCATGGATCATAATTAATCCTAGTCCTCATCAGTGACTTGTGAAGTCAGTGGGAGGACTTGACTTAGTGAAGTTAGTGGAAGCAAATTGGTCTATGTCCTTTCTATCCTTAAATCATTAATAATTTAAATCCTCTAAAATTATTAGGTTCTTAAAATGATAAAGTTATGGGGATAATATAGTCATAGCCTTCTATTAAGGTGTTTGATAATGGATCCATTTACTCAATAATCATTGGAGGCCCAAAGGCCTGGTGCTTGTTGACTAATGAATTTATCATCCATCATATGACGACTTGGATGTGTCTATCTAATAGTGGTTAGGTAGGCCAACCAGAGTTGGGCCTGATCATTCGTTGGTTGGATGCACCATGTATGGTCATGTTAATGGTTGGACCTAACTGAATCTTTTTTTGAGAAAGCCAAAGCCAACTGATTAGGGCCTGGGGCAAAATTAAAATTACTAAAAATTATTTGGAGAAATAATTGGTTATGAACCTATCCTTAGATGCACATGGGTGGGCCAACCAAAGTTGGGCTCGTGTGCAATCTACATGGATTCTAGTACCTACTAGGGAATTAAAGTAATTCCTAAAATTTGAGGTAGAGGCTACTAATTTGAATAAAATAGTGGGAGAATCTTTAGACTAAAGTCCAAGTCTTTAGGCTTAAAATGATTCATATACAATAGGTCATTGTTCTCTATTAAGGCTAAATCCTAATTACTCCTATCACTATTAGACAGTGAAGACTAATGGACCCAACTTCGATAATTAGTATCGAAAGTTAAATATTGGTTCAGCAGTATGAATGGATTCGTATTAGGGTTTCTGAGTCTAGTCAAAATAATTAGTCCAAGGTTAACCCAAATCAGGCATAGTACTTCTAATGTCTAAAAAAGGGTTATAGGAAGAAGATTTGTCTTGCTTCCCTTGACCATAATAGGCTGAACAAGAGAAAGGAGCAAAAGTTGCTTATTAAAGATGTTATATGATAACACCTTAAAATTTTTCTGTATGTAATTCTACTACCTGGGTATTAGATATCGGTGGTCTTATGCAATTCGTTGCAAGAACTTAAGGTAAGTGGAATGTACACATCCTAGTTAGATTATGTCATGGATGTCTATGTTTGGCATTACAAGCTTAGTCATATTAACAAGAACAGAATAAATGGATTAGCTTGAGAGAAAAACCTTGATATCAATGATTGTGAATCATTGATAGTCTATGAATCTTATCTTCTTAGGAAGATGACAAAGTTACCTTTTGCTGAAAAAGGTAAAGGAGCCGATAACGTTCTAAGTCTCATATATAGTAATGTATGTGGACCTTGAACTTAAGTGCCAAAGGAAGTATTAATATTTCATTATAGATGACTTATCTAGGCATGGGTATGTCTGAATTGAATTATTTAAAATATTCAAATGATTTAGTAATGAAAAAAAAATAAACTGGATAATGTATTAAAACTCTTTGATCAGATCGACGAGGTAAATACTTATCCAGTGAGTTTGAGACATATCTAAGAGAGAATAGGATTCTCTCTTAGTGGATTTCTTTTTGGAACATAGTGTATCTAAAAGGAGAAATTAAACTTTGATAGACATGGTTCAATCCATAATAGGGTATACTTATCTGCCTATTACAGGGTTGTGCTCTTGTGACTACTTTTTTACTCTGAAAATTTATATCAAGTTAATTTGTTGCATTAACTCCATATGGGATATGGATCGGGTGTAGACCTAAATTCTCTCACTTTTGGATTTGGAGTTGATCAGCCTATGTCATATATTTGCACACAAATAAACTTGGATCCTGGTCCAATAGGTGTTTAAGGGTTATTAATTCTGCTATGCTAAAGAACATAAGATGTTCATCAGCAGTAGGGCATTCCTATTGGAAAGAAGTTCTTTAGAAAAGGAAATGATGCCTATCAAGTTGAACTTGTAAAAGTTTGACTGGTAGAAAAGAACTAACATTATCTGATAAAACTATAGAATAGGACTTGATCAGATCAAATCTAGAGCCTATTAAAGTATCACCATTAAGGAGATCCGATAGAGTACCATGTTAGCCGAATAGATACTTCAGTATCTAGATCCAGGATGGCAATCATGTTTAGCTCGAAAGAATAATAAGGATCCAATCACCTATAAGGATACAGTGTAGTGTCCTGATTTTGAGAAGTGGCTTGGAGCCATATGATCCAAATTGAAGTCTATGAAAATCAATAGCATATGAACACTAGTTGATCACCTGAAGGGATAAAATCCATTGGGTGTGAATGGATTTTTAATAGGATTAGAGTAGCGTAGATGGAAAGGTAAGTGATAGGGATGCGATGTTGTCGTTAAGACACCGTGTTTATCAGTTTAATCTGACTTCTTAAAATCATTGAAAATGCGTAGATAGCAGTGAGTCGGGTCGAATCCACAAGGAAGGTAGTGTTTTTAGATTTGAAATCTTTGATTTTTGAAAACAAAAGAAGAAAAGGATTTGAGTTTTCAGAATCAAAAGTGAAGTCGAAAAATTAAAAGCAAAAATTAATAGGTGTAGAAATTTAAACTTGGTACTAAGATCTATTAGTTAGATCTTAGCATCTACTTGCAATAAAATAAAAAGTAATAATTAAAGTATAGAAATTAAATTATAATAAAAATAAAAAGCAAGAAATTAAAATGTAAAAATAAAATTTTTATTAATTAAAATTTTAAAATTTAAATACAAAAGATTTAAAAAGAAAAGAAAATAAAATACAATAGCATGATCTCTGATCTTGGATCACATTGGCAGAAAGATAGTGTAGAAGCTCGGCTCTTCTTCTCGGCACCCGTTGCTTCGAAGCAGCCTTTAACCCATAGCCTAGCTTCGCCCTGTACCAAAGCTTCACCTTGATTGGAGATGTTGATTTTTGGAGGCCTAGGATCCTTTTAATAGTGCTAGGAGGGCTGGATATTTTTTTCTAAAGGCAATATGGGACTAATAGCCTTTGCAATCATCAAAATATAAAAAAATTTGAGTAAAATTTGAATCAAAATAGCTATGATATGTCTCTGATAAATCTGATAAAATCCAGCCATTCAATAGGAATCCAACGGTCCAAAAATCATCAAAATCGGATGCAGATCAGCTCAGATCGGGTCGGATTAAATTCTAGCCGTTGGATCACGCTTGATGGAGGAAATCTAGCCGCAAATCACGTGCCTGAGAGTTTGATCACCGTCGGGAGCTTTCTGGACCATCGGATCATCATCTGGATCGAGTGCTGCCATTCGATGGTGATCCACGTGATGTCTGTAGCTGAATAAAATCCGAAAGCAACCACAGCCGTTCGATCCTGACCGCAAACAACCACATCCGTCCGATCGCACAATCACTGTTCCCATGGACCGTGTAGATCGGCTGCACCACACACTGCAGCCAATCAGCGCTTCTGTTGCTTGGCGAAAAGACTAAATTATCCTTGTGAGCCATGATAAACTTCTGTAGACCCTTTAGGGGTCTAGGTCCACCACGTGGCAAGCTCTGATTCGCCGGATTTTGCTGAGCTGGCGGTCCACGCCTGGATCGTGGACCGACTGATGGCTTCAATGGCTGAGTCAGCTTTGATGGCTTGGCTTGGCTTGGTGGCTCGGCTTGGCTTGGTGGCTCGGCTTGCGGAGCCGGCTGAGCCATTTTCTTTTTTATTTAATTTTTATTTATTTTATATTTTTAAAAATTCATATCTTTTCCATTTTAGCTCTATTTTATTTGAAATTTATTTTATTATGATTAAAAAAATGAGCTCTTTCTATTGATAATAAAATTTTATTTTTTAATTTTTATTTTTTTTTATTATTTTTTAATTAATTTTTTAATTAATAAAAATATGAATTTTTTAAAAATTATATATAAATTGATTAATAATTCTTAAAAATTAATATAAATTAATTAATAAATTAATACTTTTATTGATGAATTTATGATGCTTATCACACCCCCCAACTTAAGCTTTGCTCGTCCTCGAGTAAAGAAAGAATTTAGTTTTAAATACCTTTTAACTTTAGAGTTTCGAATTTTACCTAAGCAATTTTCAAAATGGCCATTGATATTCAATAGAGCTTAAATGAGACATATCATTGGGGTATTAATACTTATCAATAGAAAAATTAAGTAAAGAATATTAAATTTTTTAGAACTTTTTCTAAATTATCCTACCTTTATCTTTGATTTGTCTAAACTTTCATATAGGCAGGTGTATTGCTACTTCCATCCTTTATTTATTAATTTTTATTTTTACATTGCCCACTTTTTGATGCGAATATCATTGCTTACTTAGGCAACGGGATCCGGTTACTCGATGGAAAACCAATATTTTTTTTTTTTAACGTTGTACCACTATTGAGTGTCTTAACCCTCCTTAAGCTTTCTATTTGATCCATGTAGTGAGTCTTAGGCCAATGACTTTCAAACCAGTTGGCTTTAGGACACTAGGTATAGAATACCCCTCGGGCTTACTAGCTCGAATCAAATAGGCTATGAGTTAAGACTAGCTTTACAATGAGCTTCTTTGCCCTTCTCACCTTTTGATGTAAAACTCAATGCTTGCTTAGGCAAAGAGGCTCGGTTACTCAGTGAGAAGTACTTGGAAACTATTTTATTAAAATAAATTTTTATATGAAGAAATGTATAGTTACCCTACACAAGCCTATAAAAAGTAGACTTTTCTTTGATGCTAGTAGAAATAATTAGAAATGCTCCAAGAAAAATATTTTATATTCTAGACTTAACTCTTTATTGAATTTTCTTAATACTTGATTCCTCAATATCTCATAGATTCTCTAATCTGTGCATCAATTTTCTTTTTAAAATGCTTAGTTTAATTCGATTCTTAAGCATAATCAAGTATCTAAATACTAAATACTAATTTTTTCGAGGACTTAAAATTTTAAAATTTTTTTATTTTTCTCTCCCCCCAACTTAATCGACATTGTCCTCAATGGAGAAGAAAAAATAAAGGGTGTAATAAAGAACATGAAAGAATACACCTAACTCAGTATATTTTTAGTCCAGTACATGCCTTTGAAAATTTGAGCTCTCCCTCCAACTTATTCAAATTATCCTAAAAAAAAAATAAACTAAAAAGATAAATTAGATAAAAACTAAATATTGGGTTGCCTCCCAACAAGCGCTAAGTTTACCATCTTCAGCCAGACACAATATAGCTCACTATCCTGTGTCGAATATTAGATTGACAAATTCCAATGGTTTTGGATTGCCAATCTCAGAAAGATGATTTATAATCCCATTATTAATATATTCATTATTAATTTTAGGGATATAATTTATGATTCCATTCTCAGACCCATGTTTATTAAGAATTACTCCTATTTGTTCTTCTAAAATGCTCATGAATGGAGTTTTAGGAGTTAAGTTTGATTCAATGGGTGCTGGAATGGTGACTAAAGACGGTTTTAATTCTGGAGGTAAATTAATGTGATCCTGCTTAAACAACTCCATTGATATTTTATTACATGTCTTTTGATTTTTATAAGAAGAACCAGCTTCTAGGGTTGAAGGGAATAGGACATTAGGTTTATAAGTCTCGGGTAAATCATCTATTCTCTTTTCCTTATTTCTATCTCATTTAAACTGAAACTAGCATCAGTACTAATTCCTGGCTTGGGTTCTTCTATGTGGTTAGTCTCAGTACTAACCAGTTCCTCTAAATTTTTATTTTGGCTAGCATCAGTACTAGCCTCTCTCACCTGGTTTTGGTATGGGTCCATAAGAATCCTATAGCTTTTAAGTTCAGGAATTACTTTGGTATTCTCAAATTGAGGATTCTTAAGTGAGACATTAATTTGATAACTTGGATCTAGGTGGTTGGTGGACATTAGGTGGATTGTTTGAAATTGGTAGGTTCGGTAGTTGATCTAGTTCTCTCCTCATGTTAGACTCAACTAATTATCCTATTTGAGCTTCTAGTCTGACGATTGATTGCTGTTGAGTCAGAATCAATTGTTGAAGTTGGTTAAATCTATCATCAACTAGATTGGTCTGTTGAAGAGGTGGGTATGAGGGTTGATTATAATATGATGGTTGGATAAACTGACTAGGCTGACAATTATTATGGACATAGTTTTGATATTGGAATCTATTTTGATAATTTTGCTCAAGTGAAATTTGGGTCTGAGCCTGAGTCTGTTGGGATGTCCAAGAAAAATTAAAGTTACTCCAATCTGAATTATATGAATTTAAAAATGGATCATTAATCAATTTGGAGTATCCTTGAGCAGCTTGAACTTGTTCTTGGATAAAATGTGGAAATTGTGCAGCCATAGGACATTCACTCACATGATAGGTTGGGCTAGCATAAGTTTGAATAAGTCTCCTGATAATTAGAAGATGATGTGAATTGTGTAGGAGATTGTTGACCTAGGGTTAGGAGTTGATCTATTTTCTGAGCAAGAAGGTCAACTTTATCTAATTTTTGGACAATTAGATTCATATTAGCCATTATTATGTTTAATGTGAATCAACCATTCAATTAAGTTCAACTAAATCAGAAAAAGTGATTTCCTACCATGCATGTATTAGTGTAACCCTAATGTATGGTTCAAAAAAAAATTTAGAATTTTTTTTAATTAATTTTTTTTATTATTTTATTATATTAAAAATTAAATTTTTTTTAATTATTTTATTTATTAATTTTAATTTAATTTAATTATCATTTTTAATATTTTTTAGTTAGTTTAATTTAATTTTTATTTTATTTTATTTTTATTTTATTTTTAGAGGAGTAAGGAGAAGAGTTCTAAAGAAAAGATCCTAAGGAGTCCTAGAACTAAGAAGAAAGAGAAGAATTTGGTTTAATTAAATTTGATGTTGGTAAGCAATCAAGTTGGTCAATCAATCCTGACTAAGGGTTATCCTAGATCTAGACAGCTCCTAACTGTCAAGGTCACCTTCAAGCCCTCCAAGTGTAGGATTAGCCAATCAACTGGCCAGGTAAGTATAAGGTTGGTGGGAGTCCCCCCGTTGCTTGCCTTAGACACCAATTGTGCTTGGCCAGGTAAGCGAATGGAACCAATTAAAAACCACCTTCCTTCGGGCCCAATCGTCCCTGAACCACTTTCCTAGTCATCAGTCAAGTTGACTTATCCTAACCCAGTTCAACTCTTAGGATTTCTTGTCCTATTGAGCTCGAATTCCTAGGGTTGATGTCTAATTGATTTTAATTTAAAGGCTTAGGTCAATGCAGGATGTTGGTTGATTATTTGTGGGCTAAGGAAGGGTGATCAAATCCCCACCTTATCTTTTTTTTAATTGGGTTGTGCCCTTAATTTGGTTTAATATGAATATGCATAAAAAATTTTCAATCAAAGGGTTCTATGCAATTTAAACTAGATGCATGTAACTAATTGTATTCTGAAAGGCTTACCTTGCCTCCAGCAATCACCAAAAAAATAAAAATAAAAATAAAGATAAAAATAAAACTAATATGATGCATGCTCTAAGCAGTTAGGGTTTCTAATCTTATCATGAGGCTTTTAATTAGGTTCAAATGAATATTTTTTAAAATTAATTTAAAAGTAAAATAAATAAATAAATAAATAAAAAGGAAAGAGGACCAGGGTTAGGATTGATCTCACCAGGCAAAACTTCTGATTCTTTTTGTTCTTTTTTTTTGCTGCAAAATAATAAAAAAAAATTAGCAAGAAAATAAAAAATTTATTTATATTCTTTTTATAAAAAAATCAAAGAGATCAAAAATTTAATATCCGTGCCTTCCCCGGCAACGGCGCCAAAAACATGATAGGGACGCGATGTTGTCGTTAAGACACCGTGTTTATCAGTTTAATCCGACTTCTTAAAATCATTGAAAATGCGTAGATAGCAGTGAGTCGGGTCGAATCCACAGGGAAGGTAGTGTTTTTAGATTTGAAATCTTTGATTTTTGGAAAAGAAAAGAAGAAAAGGATTTGAGTTTTCAGAATCAAAAGTGAAGTCGAAAAATTAAAAGCAAAAATTAATAGGTGTAGAAATTTAAACTTGGTACTAAGATCTATTAGTTAGATCTTAGCATCTACTTGCAATAAAATAAAAAGTAATAATTAAAGTATAAAAATTAAATTATAATAAAAATAAAAAGTAAGAAATTAAAATGCAAAAATAAAATTTTTATTAATTAAAATTTTAAAATTTAAATACATAAAATTTAAAAAGAAAAGAAAATAAAATAAAATAGCCTGATCTCTGATCTTGGATCGGCATTGGCAGAAAGATGGTGTAGAAGCTCGGCTCTTCTTCTCGGCACCCGTTGCTTCGAAGCAGCCTTTAACCCATAGCCTAGCTTCGCCCTGTACCAAAGCTTCACCTTGATCGGAGATGTTGATTTCTGGAGGCCTAGGGTCCTTTTTATAGTGCTAGGAGGGCTGGATATTTTTTTCTAAAGGCAATATGGGACTAATAGCCTTTGCAATCATCAAAATACAAAAAAATTTGAGTAAAATTTGAATCAAAATAGCTATGATATGTCTTTGATAAATCTGATAAAATCCAGCCGTTCAATAGGAATCCAACGGTCCAAAAATCATCAAAATCGGATGCAGATCAGCTCAGATCGGGTAGGATTAAATTCTAGCCATTGGATCGTGCTTGATGGAGGAAATCTAGCCGCAAATCATGTGCCTGAGAGTTTGATCACCATCGGGAGCTTTTTGGACCATCGGATCGTCGCCTGGATCGAGCGCTGCCGTCCGATGGTGATCCGCGTGATGTCTATAGTTGAATAAAATCTGGAAGCAACCACAGCCGTCCGATCCTGACCGCAAACAACCACATCCGTCCGATCGCGCAATCACTATTCCCATGGACCGCGTAGACTGGCTACACTGCACACCGCAGCCAATTAGCGCTTCTATTGCCAAGCGAAAAGACTAAATTACCCTTGTGAGCCGCGATAAACTTCTGTAGACCCTTTAGGGGTCTAGGTCCACCACGTGGCAAGCTCTGATTCGCCGGATTTTGCTGAGCTGGCGGTCCACGCCTGGATCGTGGACCGGCTGATGGCTTCAACGGCTGAGTCGGCTTTGATGGCTTGGCTTGGCTTGGTGGCTCGGCTTGCGGAGCCGGCTGAGCCGTTTTCTTTTTTATTTAATTTTTATTTATTTTATATTTTTAAAAATTCATATCTTTTCTATTTTAGCTTCGTTTTACTTGAAATTTATTTTGTTGTGATCAAAAAAATGATCTCTTTCTATTGATAATAAAATTTTATTTTTTAATTTTTAATTATTTTTTATTATTTTTTAATTAATTTTTTAATTAATAAAAATATGAATTTTTTAAAAATTATATATAAATTGATTAATAATTCTTAAAAATTAATATAAATTAATTAATAAATTAATACTTTTATTGATGAATTTATGATGCTTATCAGTAAGGACCTATAAAGCCCATCTGAGTATCATCTTAGAGTTTGAATATACGTTCTGAATGTATACCTTAGTTATGAAAAAAGATAAACCCTGTACTTATTATTGGGCAAAATATTTTGTAGTGTTATTACTTATGATGTTTGAGGATGAAATTTTCTTAATCCGGAATAACATTCCAACATTGCAAGGAATAAAGGTTTAGCTGTCATCTTATTTATCCATGTACGAGATTAGACATGGTATAGTCACTAGAGGTAGTGACCAGATATCGGTCTGATCCAAGTAAGAGCCACTGGAGGATTATATAGACAATCCCTAAATATATGGGAAATACTAAGGATCAGTGACTCAAATATGGAAGTACTGACTTAAAATATATGAATATTTTGATTTCAGTTAGAACAAGATGACAATAAGAGAATGTCGACTCATATCCTAATTGTAGGAGCAATCTACTGGAAAGATTCTAAGTAGGATACTTTAGTCTATTTAGTTAGTGATGTAGAGTATATCATGGCATATGATGCTGCCATGTAAGCTATATAGTTACTGAGGTTCATTAGCAAGTTGGGAGTGGCACCCTCCACCCATGGTCCAATCCTAAAGGACCAGCATATTCTGCATCATTTTCATCTTCGATATTTGATCTGGGTGACGTCGATCTTCAGAAGATCGATGTAAAAGAAAAACTTGAGATTGCCAATGGGTATAAGTGTTCCTCTGACCTAAGATTGCCATGGTGACTTACGAGCAACTCACTATACTTTGGTGCTGGACTGTCTATATTTCTAATATAGGTGCTGGACTGTCTATATTTTTAATTTACCTAATCTGGGTAATCCTATTACCCTATTGATGATCCTGTTTGCAGTGAAAGGTTCTGGATCATAGCCACGCAAGTGCCTGGCCTCTACCGATATCCACTCGGGTTGGATCTAGAGATCCTCTTCTTCTCTATCACGCCTCCAAAAATTAGATCTGGATCTAATATTGAGGATCTTCAAAACTCTTTTTGAAGATGAGCTGCTGTCCTTTGCAGCAGCGCAGCCTTCTTACTTTTGATCGCCTTTCTTTGATCTGAATCGCACCAACCAAGGTCCAAAACTCCTTTTGGACGTGGAGAGCAAGGGGAGAAGGTGGTTTGGCATGGAGAGGGAGGGAAGAGGCAGCCTTGGGGCATGGGGAAACTATGATCTCATCATCTATTTTTATTATAATCTGAGTTGGATATAGGGTCTTATTTATAGACTAGCTATGATCCAACTCCTCTTCTTCCCAACCAATCACAACCCTTTGTGAAATCAGATCTAAATCTGATTGGTGGGAATAGAGTCCCCTGGATTCCTCCTTAGAGGGCGCCTAAGACCAGTCAAAGTTGGTTCTTAGAAGAACTCTAATTGGAATCCAAAAAGGAGATGGAGTCCTTGTCCAACAAGGACTCCTAGGCGCCTCCAACTTGGGCACACGCCTAGGGTGGCATGCGCCCTTCTCCTTGCCAGGTTCTGGCAGGGGGACAGGCCCCCACCAGCTCTCCAATAGGTGCATGACATGTGGTCAAAAGTCAAAGTGTCAATGGTCAATGTTTGACCAGTCAAAGGTAGACTTTTGACCAAAGTCAAAGAACAAGAAATGGCAGGTGACCAAAAATGGCAGGTAATGTCTTACAAAATAAGACAACCTTTTCTGACTTGGACAACCTCCAGTCAGACCATATGAAGGCCTCTGATTGAGCACAAACTCCTTTGGCTCAGACAGGACAACTTATTTATGATAGCAAAAGAAGAACGTTAGGTTCAATCGAGTGCTAGCACGATTTTCTTGAACCTAATTGAATCTCATTCAGATCAATTGAACTAGATCAGTTCAATTGATGATCACCAGATTCAAACCCTTGTTTGTGTGACCCAGTTAGGTTCAGTTCTGTATGGTAATGGGATATGTCATGATCTCTATCATCGACATCATCGAAACTCCTTTCGATGGATCAGAACTCTTCTGATTCGAACAGCTAGAATGATCGATCATCTAAATCATTCTAATTGCTCCCAAAATCCACCAGTGACACCTAGCAGTATATGGTGGCAACCCATCAGAGCTGAATGTGAACCTCTTGGTGCAGCTACCTGTGTGATTCAGTTCTTCTATCTTGAGCCCCGATCAGATTAGGGTTAAGGTGAACTCGTCAAACCCTAGTCTCTGTCATATGATGTAATCATTCGATTCGAGTCCAATGTGAAAATCTAAATAGAAACTCTTTCTATTATTTCACTCTGCCATGGCCATGGGCTTCTGGACTTGATTCTCATGATTATCATAGGGCTGCTCCTCTACCACCGAGGTAGATAGATTCCATCTTGATGCCATCCAGTTCCTACAATGAACATGCTATAGCCAACATACACCTCAGGGTTCCATATGGCTAGGAGACCGAGTAATGGTGTAGTCAAACTATAACACCCTCAAGGTGAACTGCCGATGCACCTCAGGTCAAAGAACCAGACACACTACTGCAGCATCGAGTCAGTCATTGACGAGAAGGTAGACTCCCTAATGACTACTCGAGGTGGTCACGCTCAGTGCCCTCGTTCTCTAACGAGTACCTGTACTCTCGCTCCGGATGTCTCCACACCATAGACTCAAGACTCATCTACTAAAGAGAAGCGATTGTACACCAACCTTTCGGATCAATCACCATCCTCGTGATGATCCTATGGTCGGGAGCATTTTATGAGTTAATAATGATTATTCATGTCTTAAATTTTCAACTCTTGAAAATATGAATTATCATTACCATTAACTCAAAGGATGTATCACAGACACTAAATACACATATGTGATAGAAAATAACCCATTTTATTGATTTTAGTCAAAATTATAATTTTGCCCCTAGAAGTGTATTACAAGTGTCAGCCAATTCTGGCTTCTAGGGCACATATATCTAACAATCTCCCACTTGTCCTAAAGCCAATTGGCTACAAGTCTAAGTCCCATCTTCTCAAGGTGGGCTTCGATCTTCTGCTGGCCCAACGGCTTTGTAAGTGGGTCTGCCACATTATCTGGAGTTCGACTCTCTTGACCTCGACGTAACCCTTCTCGAGGTAATCGCGGATGAGGTGGTATCGCCGCTCAATGTGCTTGGATTTTTGGTGAGACCTCGGCTCCTTAGCAAGGGCTATGGCGCCATTGTTGTCGCAGTATAGAGGAATGGCATCTGATGGCATTACTCCGATTTCTGCAGCAAACTTCTTGTACCAGAATGCTTCCTTCGCAGCCTCTGATGCAGCGATATATTCTGCTTCCATGGTGGAATCTGCTATCACCATTTGCTTGGAACTCTTCCAGCTGACAGCACCACCATTGCACACAAACAGACTCCCAGATGTCGACTTTCGATCATCTATATCGGACATGAAATCCGAGTCTGTGTATCCCTGGACTTGGAGTTCTCCATTACCAAAGACCAACATCATATCCTTAGTTCTTCTCAAGTACTTAAGGATACATTTCACAGAAGTCCAGTGTTCTTCACCTGGATTTGACTGATATCTGCTTGTGACACTCACAGCATGGGCTATATCAGGTCGTGTACATAGCATGGCATACATGAGGCTCCCTATTGCAGAAGCATAAGGGATCTTGCTCATGCGTTCTATTTCCTCAGGTGTGCTAGGGCACATCTTCTTGGAAAGATGAATACCATGTCTGAAGGGTATTAATCCCCTCTTAGAGTTTTCCATACTAAACCTCTTTAGTACTTCCTCTATGTACATCTTCTGTGAAAGTCCTAGCATCCTATTCGGTCTATCCCTATAGACCTTAATTCCTAGAATAAAGGATGCTTCACCTAGGTCTTTCATGGAGAATTCCTTGGACAACCACATTTGACTGATGTCAACATGGGAATATCATTCCCAATAAGGAGGATGTCATCCACGTACAATACGAGGAAGACAACAGCGCTCCCACTGACCTTTTTGAAAACACATGGTTCCTCTTCATTTTTGATGAAACCAAACTTTTTGATCACATCATTGAAACGAGTGTTCCAGCTCCGAGATGCTTGCTTAAGTCCATATATGGACCTTTGCAGCTTGCAAACCTTGTGATCAGTATCACTGGATGTGAAACCTAGCGGCTGTTCCATATAGATATCTTCCTCAAGATATCCATTTAAGAATGCCATTTTCACGTCCATTTGCCATATTTCATAATCGAAATAGGCTGCAACGGCAAGCAATGTGCGGATGGATTTTAGCATAGCCACTGGGAAAAGGTATCCTGATAGTCAATGCCTTCGCATTGACTATAACCTTTTGCCACTAGTCTAGCCTTGAATGTCTCCACATTCCCATCTGCACCAATCTTTCTCTTGAAGATCCATTTACACCCAATAGGTACTATACCTTCTGGTGGATCTACCAAGGTCCAGACTTGGTTTGAGTGCATCGAGTCAATTTCTGACTGCATTGCCTCTAGCCATTTCTCGGAGTCGATATCTGATATCGCCTCGTTGTAGGTTTTGGGATCATCACCATGAGCACCATTACCTACGAGGAACATTTTCTCTACTTCCTCTGAAATAATACCTAAGTATCTTTCAGGGGGATGGAAAACTCTTTCCGATCTACGAGGTGGAGGAGGTAGTGTTCTTATTGGCTCAACCTGATTTGGTTCCAATTGGTCCTTAGCTCGTTGTACTTGTGAGACTTTCTCATCAAGCTTAATCTGCTTTCCAATGCCGCTATCTTGAATAAACTATTTTTCAAGAAAGATGGCATGTCGACTCACAATCACATTGTGGTCTTCTGGAATGTAGAAATAGTATCCTAATGACTCTTTAGGATATCCTATGAATCGAGCTCTAAAGGACCTAAACTCTAACTTGTCCGCTTGTTGTCTTTTGACATGAGCCGGACAACCCCAAATTCTGAGATGACTCAGACTTGGTTTCTTACCATGCCATATCTCATACGGTGTGGTAGGAACGGTTTTAGAGGGAACCCTATTCAGTAGATAAATTGAAGTTAACAATGAGTGTCCCCAAAGAAAATCAGGGAGGTCTGTGAAGCTCATCATGGATCGAACCATATCCAATAGAGTCCGATTTCTCCATTCTGAAACCCCGTTGAGTTGAGGTGTTCCTGGTGGAGTCCATTGAGAGACTATGCCATTTTTCCTTGAGATAGTCTAGGAATTTTCGGCTAAGGTATTCACCTCCTCGATCTGATCGAAGAACCTTAATGGGTTTTTCAGTTTGTTTTTCTACTTCATGTCTGAATTCTTTGAACTTTTCAAAAGCTTCAGACTTGTGTCTCATAAGATACACATACCCATACCTAGACAGATCATCGGTAAAGGATAATGAAGTAGACAAAATTGCCTCTAGCCGGCACATCAAATGGGCCGCACACATCAGTATGTACTAGGGCAAGGAGATCTGTGGCCCTCTCCCCATGTCCAACAAAAGGGAGTTTAGTCATTTTGCCTTGAAGACAAGATTCACAAGTTGGATATGACTCGAAAGTCAATGGACTCAATAGCCCATTTTTCTCCAATTTGTTGATCCTATCTTCTGCTATATGACCTAATCTCAGGTGCCATAGATATCTATCATTTGGACTATCCCTAGGTCGTTTGGCATTCACGTTTTGCTCGATAGTTAGAATAGGTACATCAATATGTAGCTGATAAAGACCATTAATAAGGAAACCATTTGCAATTTTATTTCTTTCATAAAGAATGTTACAATGGTCCTTAAAGAAGGTAATCACATAGCCTTCTTAGTGCTAAGCATGAAACAGAAATCAAATTCCTGCTAGCTGCAGGCACATAATAACAGTCTTTCAAAACTAAGTCTAAACCAGATGGTAATCGAAGAGGGTATGTTCCCACGGCTACTGCAGCAACTCTTGCTCCATTACCGATGCGTAGGATCATGTCTCCATCCCTCAGCCTCCTGCTATCCTCAAGACCCTGCATGGAAGTGCACAGATGAGCACTAGAACCAGAGTCAAGCACCCAACTGGATGCAGAAGAAATCGTAAGGTTAGACTCAATAACGAGCATACCTCCAGAAGGACCTTCCTTCTTGTTCTTCAGGGTGGCCAGGTAAGTAGGGCAGTTCCGCTTCCAATGGCCGTCGCTGTTGCAATGGAAACACTTTCCTTTGACATCGGCCTTTCTTCTTCGGCTCTGCCTTCTTCTTCTTTGCTCCTTCCACCTTCTGCTTTTTCACAGACTTCTTTTTCTTTCCATAAGACTTTCTTTTGGAAGAAGTCCATTCCATAGCAAGAACTGAGCCTTTAGAACCTTTCATAGAAAGCTCAGCGGTGACCAGCATATTCATTAATTCGGCCAAGGAATTTTGAAGTTTATGCATGTGGTAATTCATGATGAATTGCCCATATGCATCAGTCAAGGATTGCAGAATAATATCATTCTGCAGATCCAAGTCTAACTTCACACCGAGCTTCTCAAGCTCTTCCATGTCCTTGATCATCATCAGACAGTGATCTTGGACTGACTGCCCATCACGCATCTTAGCCTTAAAAAGTCATTTCGTGACTTGATACTTGGCTGCGCGACTCTGTTCACCAAACATCTCCTGCAGGTGAGCCAACATTTGGCGAGCAGTCCCGATATCTTCATGTTGGCGCTGGAGCTCATCAGACATCGAGCCCAACATGTAATATCTGGCCTTATTATCTTCGTCTATCCATTTTTTCAGAGATGCTCTCTGTTCAGTGGATGGACGGGCTGGTAAGGTGGGAGGGTCCTGGTCCAATACATGGGTTAACTTCTCGAAACCCAAAATAATTTTGTAGTTCTGAGCCAATCTTTATAATTGGGTCCGGTCAGTCTATGTGTGTCCAGGATACGTGCTAATGGGTTGGACGCAGATATTTTTCTATAGAGAGTCAAAGATTCTAGTTAGATACTGTAATTATGACTTGACCAATTTATTTAGAAATTTTATTTTTAAATAAATTAGCTCCCACTATTTTCTCGGATCCCTACACTCCCTCTGTAGAGATGCAAAAATCTCCATGATTAATGATTTCTAGTGGGTGGTGCGGTCTCACCAACTGACTCATCACCTCACCTAACAGTTATTGGTGATGGGTTAGCCAATGAGTGAACAACTCTTGTTCAATGATTCTCTAATCATGGTGCACCCAAACTTGGTCTCTAATTCATGAATCTCACCGTATCCGAAATATTGATCCACTCCTTAGTTAAGTCAGACCCACCATTTGCATAGACTGGATTCCTAATTGAGTCTCTCACCGTATCCAAAATATTGAGCCCAACTCATCCTCCAGCCCATAGCATCCAATGCCTAATAGACATGGTTGCATCTTTCGGTGCAACTGAGCCACTGTATCCAGTCGAGAACAATCAACCCCGGGAAGGGCCCGCACATCTACAATGGTGGAAGACCTCAGACTTAATCTTTTCTTAGGGAGAATTGATTCAGGTCTCATTAAACTAGACTTGTCATAGTCATAACAATTATGACTAACCTAGTGGCATGGGTTAGCTCGGATTATTGACCACCTCAGATCAGAACTGTGTCAACAGATATGGCCAGGTAAGTGAGATCGGTGGAAGGAATATGCCATTAACTCGTACAAGAATGCATTCAGGTCGAGTAGCTTCCAATTAAAAATCAGTCGGTCGTATGTGCCAAACTTACCTTAGACACCAAATTGTTGAGCCAGAACCAATTGGGTTAGCCTACAATCCAGACTCTAACCTCTGAGCCTAATTAGGTCTTGCTTGATCGTGACTCGATCTTGACCCAGACTTAATCCTATTAGGCTGGTCAATTTAAGCATTGTTGATCCCATCTAACCAACTCTTGATTCGGTTTGATCAACCGCTTAGACCTAATTGAGCTACCCAAGCCCGAACCCAGTATTATGAATATGTCTTAGATCTAAAATTCTCAATTTTAGACCTAATTAATATTCCATAATCTTAATTCTTAATTAAGTAGGGTTCATAAACAAAATATGCACAATAAATCCTAGGGTTTCAGGATCTAGGGTTTTGCAGAAAGTAAGTTTTGAATTTCTGATTAAGGACGAACACGCAGCACCCCTACACATCATAAGAACACCCCATCGAATGGAAAGAGAGGGCTTTTAAACCCTTCTTTGTTCTTATGATTGGACAGCCAAGAGGAACGCCTTAATCAGGAACATTCAATACTACAAAACAGTATCAGATCTATATCATATATCTCATATACAAAGTAGATCTAATCATGGCATATTTTGCATACATCTCATGTATCATAATCATGCATGTTTTTAGATCTAAATTATCTCATAATAATCTAAAAATTAGATTTAAATTGATCTTAATCAAAATAATTCTAATCTAGACAACTATGTAAACTTCTACAAACTGTCTAGACAGCATCAATCACATCTCATATGATGCTCAAAAATTAATAATTTTATTTGCCTATTTTTCAGATGTTATTAAATACTTATAATATCAGAAATAGTAAATAAAAGATCTAAAACATGATTTAATCAGATTAAATCAAAAATATGCAAGAATATTCCACAGAACTATTCTATTCTAGAACTAGTCATGCATATCTTCTAATCTTAGATCTAAATTATTTAATTTTAATTTTTTTCTAATTTCAGATTTGATCACATCTCATGTGACATCTTAAATCAATTATTTTCTAATTAAAATAAATTTTAAATTCAGATCTAAATAATTTTAGAACCATGGCTCTGATACCAGTTGAAGGAAAATCCTGATTTCCCGGTCCAGGTTCGTTCAGATCTGATCAGATCAAGAGATATATTTCAAAAATTTTTCTCTTGATCCCAATCAGATCTTGATATATTTTAGATCTAATTCTTATTATTTTAATAAAATAAAAATAAAAGATAAATTAAATCAAATTTAATTTCTCTGATCTGGGTAATCCTATTACCCTGTTGATGATCCTATTTGCAGCGGAAGGTTTTGGATCTTAGCCACGCAAGCACCTGGCCTCTACCAGTATCCACTCAGGTTGGCTCTAGAGATCCTCTTCTTCTCTATCATGCCTCCAAAAATTAGATCTGGATCTGATCTGGAGGATCTTCAAAACTCTTTTTGAAGATGAGCAGTTGTCCTTTGCAGCAACGCAACCTTCTTACTTTTGATCGCCTTTCTTTGATCTGAATCGCACCAACCAAGGTCCAAAACTCCTTTTGGATGTGGAGAGCAAGGGGAGAAGGTGGTTTGGCATTGAGAGGGAGGGGAGAGGCAGCCTTGGGGCGTGGGGAAACTATGATCTCATCATCTATTTTTATTATAATCTGAGTTGGATACAGGGTCTTATTTATAGACTAGCTATGATCCAACTCCTCTTCTTCCCAATCAATCACAACCCTTTATGAAATCAGATCTAAATCTGATTGGTGGGAATAGAGTCCCCTGGATTCCTCCTTAGAGGGTGCCTAAGACCAGTCAAAGTTGGTTCTTAGAAGAACTCTAATTGGAATCCAAAAAGGAGATGGAGTCCTTGTCCAACAAGGACTCCTAGGCGCCTCCAACTTGGGCACACGCCTAGGGTGGCGTGCACCCTTCTCCTTGCCAGGTTCTGGCAGGGGGACAGGCCCCCACCAGCTCTCCAATAGGTGCATGACATGTGGTCAAAAGTCAAAGTATCAATGGTCAACGTTTGACCAGTCAAAGGTAGACTTTTGACCAAAGTCAAAGAACAAGAAATGGCAGGTGACCAAAAATGATAGGTAATGTCTTATAAAATAAGACAACCTATTCTGACTTGGACAACCTCCAGTCAGACCATATGAAGGCCTCTGATTGAGCACAAACTCTTTGGCTCAGATAGGACAACTTATTTATGATAGCAAAAGAAGAACGCTTAGGTTCAATCAAGTGCTAGCACGATTTCCTTGAACCTAATTGAATCTCATTCAGATCAATTGAACTAGATCAGTTCAATTGATGATCATCAGATTCAAACCCTTGTTTGTGTGACCTAGTTAGGTTCAGTTCTGTATGGTAATGGGATATGTCATGATCTCTATCATCGACATCATCGAAACTCCTTTCGATGGATCAGAACTCTTCTGATTCGAACAGCTAGAATGATCGATCATCTAAATCATTCTAATTGCTCCCAAAATCCACCAGTGACACCTAGCAGTATATGGTGGCAACCCATTAGAGCTGAATGTGAACCTCTTGGTGCAGCTACCTATGTGATTCAGTTCTTCTATCTTGAGCCCCGATCAGATTAGGGTTAAGGTGAACTCGTCAAACCCTAGTCTCTATCATATGATGTAATCATTCGATTTGAGTCCAATGTGAAAATCTAAATAGAAACTCTTTCTATTATTTCACTCTGCCATGGCCATGGGCTTCTGGACTTGATTCTCATGATTATCATAGGGCTGCTCCTCTACCACCAAGGTAGATAGATTCCATCTTGATGCCATCCAGTTCCTACAATGAACATGTCATAGCCAACATACACCTCAGGGTTCCATATGGCTAGAAGATCGAGTAATGGTGTAGTCAAACTATAACACCCTCAAGGTGAACTATCGATGCACCTCAGATCAAAAAACCAGATACACTACTGCAGCATCGAGTCAGTCATTGACGAGAAGGTAGACTCCCTAATGACTACTCGAGGTGGTCACGCTCAGTGCCCTCATTCTCTAACGAGTACCTGTACTCTCGCTCCGATGTCTCCACACCGTAGACTTAAGACTCATCTACTAAATAGAAGCGATTGTACACCAACCTTTCGGATCAATCACCATCCTCGTGATGATCCTATGGTCGGGAGCAATTTATGAGTTAACAATGATTATTCATGTCTTAAATTTTTAACTCTTGAAAATATGAATTATCATTACCATTAACTCAAAGGATGTATCACAGACACTAAATACACATATGTGATAGAAAATAACCCATTTATTGCTTTTAGTCAAAATTACAATTTTGCCCCTAGAAGTGTATTACAAGTGTCAGCCAATTCTGACTTCTAGGGCACATATATATCTAACATGTTCAATATAGAAAATGGAAGATTGGAAGAGTTTCAAATAATCAATTTTTGTAGGAAACTAAGTTAGTCACAATTTCCAAAGGTGTTATGTAAGATCTTCCGATCAAAGTAACTTTGTTGCAATTTGAAATCATGAGATGTCATCATAGCGACAATGTTGGCATCATAGTCCTTTGCTTATGGAGCTTGGGTCTCACCAGAATACTCAGCACATGGAAAAAGAAAACTTTAAATAATACATGATTATCTCAATATGGAAGATGTCAAGGTGAAGAGAGTTGACCCCATGGAATCATGATGGATCCACTGACTAAACCATTTAGCTAGCTATACACTGAAGTCCATCTTGAGAAGATGGGACTTAAGTTCACGGCCAATTAACTTTAGGTCAAGCAAGAGATTGTTAAATGTATGACCTGAAAAGCCAATTATTGGCTGACATATTATATTTTTCCAAGTCATATTTTTGTACTTGATTTATTAAATTACTAAAATTAGTTTTTTTCTATCCATTCATGTATAATGTATCTATGAACCATCTAAGGAGTTATGGACAATGACACCTATTCTCAAGAGTTAAGAATTTGAGACATGTGTCAATATAGATTAACTCCTAAACTACTCCCAATCATTGGAACATCATAAGAACGGTGATTGATCCGACAAGATTGATGCTTGGATCTCTTCTCTTTTAGGATGGATGAGTCTCGAGTCTACATTATAGGGATACTAAAGTAAGAGTGCAAGTAGTTGTTTGAGAGCAATGATACTGTGCATGACCAACAATGAGAAGTCACTTGAAAAATCTACTCTCTCATCAATGACTATTTTGATGCTATAGTTGTGTGAATAGTTCTTTAACCTACAGTACCTCGACTGTTCATAGTAGAGTTGTTGTAGCTTAACAACACATAAATATGGTTCCTAGCCATTTGGAACCTTGTAGTGTTCATTGGCTGCAATAGATTCATTATAGGAGTATGATGTGCACTTATATTGGATCTATCGACCTTAGTAGTCGAGAAATAGTCCTATGCAACCTATGAGGCTGAGTCCTTAAGTCTGTGGCCACAGCAACGTGATATTAAAAAGAGTTTTCATAAGAATTCATGATTGTGCTCAAGCTAATTAAGTCTAGCATATGACTGATGCTCAGGGTTTGACGAGTTCTTATGCCCTGCATCTTATCGATACTTTCAATAGAAGAACTCGATCACATGATAACTACATTTAGAGATTCTGATCTTTCTCTTCTTCTGGATTGCCACTACATGCTGTTAAGCATCACTGGTGAATTGTAAGAACTCATTAGGATTATTTTTAGATTAATAATCCTTCTAGGATTGAGTTAGAATTATTCTCACTTATCGAAAAGATTTTTCAATGTTATTTTGACAGAGATCATTGTAAGTCTCACTTGAGGGAAGTCTGACTTCTGGGATATGCATGTAGAGATCAGGGTATGCAATATTAACTTTTAAGGATCTGAACATAGCGGAATAAAAACCTAATCTAGATTAAACTAATTTAATCTATCTAACATGCATGATGTAGATCTAATCTACTTGTAATAGGATCGATTTACATACAAAAATTAAGATATTGAAAAATAAAACCAGATTTGTAATTAATATAGAAACTAGGATTTAAAAAATCAAAGATCAGATCTCCATACCTTTGTGTGTGTAGAAGATCTCCATAATTGATGATCGCGGTAATCTTGATGCGGTCTTTATAGAGCCGCACATGCATTCGGCCTCTGCGGATATCCACATGAAGCCTTTGTCATGATTAGAGGCTTGCATCTTCACCGGGATGCTAGCTCCCTTGTAGAAGATGCTTCCTAATGGTTGTTTCTGATTTCTTCTATAGATCTCTCAGACTGTCTTAGATCTCTAAAGATAGATAGTAGGAAGAGGATGATTAAGAGAGACCCTTCTCTCTTATCTTTCAAAGTATGAACAAAGAGAACAAAAATCCCAAGAGCAGATCCCTTCTTTCTCTTCTTTCTTTTCACTCACCAGGACAAACAAAGATTATGTCCTAGAAAATGCCATGCCCCAAGGAGATGTGCCCAATAAACCAATGCCCAATGCACTATCCCATGATCATTCTCCTTTGAAAATTTCATCCCAAGACTCCTCTTAAATAAAGAGATCAAGAAGAGTCCCATTCTAGGTCAAATACCTAGAAAAGAAAACATCAAAGGGGGCAATGTAGGGCGCGCCCAACTCTTGGGTGCCTCCTTTTTTAGGGCATGGGATACCAAAAACTCACACAAATTTCCTTCCATTCTAGTGCCAAAAATTAGATCAAATCTAATTATAAATGGCACCATCAATGGATAGAGTTTGGAAATTAACAAACTCTATCAAATAGAGTTTTAGGTCAAAACAACTTGCTTGTTTTGACCTAGTCAAAACTAATTTCCAAACTATGACCTAAGGGGACATGTGGGGCCTCATATGGTATGAAAAATCACTTGCAAAAAATCAGAAATAAAGGGCGTGGGCATGGGGAGTCTAGGCACCAAGGAAGAGAGACAGTTCTAGTCCAATTGGGCTCCCTAGTTTTCTTTGATCAAACCAAATCTTAAGCCCAACTAAATTAGGATTGGTGCAACTTAATTAAGGATGATCCTAGTCCAACTAGAAGCTCATTTAAATTTGATTAAATGATATTTAATTTTTATTTAAATCCTAATCTAATTAAAAATTTGCTGCACATAAGTATTAATTGAATAGAAAATTGATCTCTCTTGCAATTGGCTTATCCCATAAATCAGTTAGATTGGACCTAATCAATTCCGAACTAAACCAAATTATTGAACCCCCTAAGTAATTTTGATGATGATCAAATATTAAAGCAAATAATTACTAATATATTTTATTTTAAGTATTCCAATATCAGAAGAAAGAGAGATCTTTGATCAAAATAAGAAAGACATTAAGTGAAAATCAATTAAAATTCAAATTTTCTTATACAGAGTGAAAAAAATCATCTTGGAGCAGTCTTCGAGATGTCTCGAAATTTTTTCGAGAGCTCTCGAGTGGACTAGCACACTCCAAGCACTGTTCTGGCATGGTTTCAAGAGATCTCGAGAGAATCTTGAGAGCTCTCGATCTTAGACAATAAAAATTTAGTTTCTATGCCTGTGAGTGAGAGGTCTCGTAGGATTCTCGAGAGGTCTCACGATTTTCGTAAGGCGTCTTGTTTAGAATCGAGAGGTCTCGATCTCAAGTGAGCCATTTTTTTTCAAAAAGATGATTTTTCATGAGACTGAAGTCGAGAGCTCTCCTGTTCAAATTGAGAGGCTCCGTAACTTGGCGAGATGTCTCAAGACAAACTGAGAGGTTTTGAGACTCAGCGATAACTTCTTGATGGAACGTTCTAGATTAGATTTTTTCTACTACAATGGCTAGTTGCTACTCTCCAACATTTAAATTTTGCTTTTTCTAAGCTCCAATCATCACCAGAAGAGAGGGAATGCTGTAGATATAAAAGAAAGAAGGCTTATTCATGATCAATAAAAGAAAATTGAGAGAAAAGGAAAACACGCTTTATTCTTGAACGAAAATTCTCATATTCAATCAATCTATTTTCTCAAGCATTGAAGAATTCTCAGGTGCATTAACTCCACAGATTCAAAGAGGCTTTCAACGAACTATAAGGATAGCTCTTCTGCTCATTCAAAGGGGCCTTTTGAGTTAAAATATTTTCTTTCCCTTTTTTGTGTATTTGGCTTCAGCAGGGGCTGAAAATTGGGTTTTGGGGTATTTTCTTTCCTTTTGTTTATTTAGATTGGTTTATGTGATTCTTGTAAGGGTTGTGATTGGTGAACTTAGGAAAAAATTAATTGGATTATTGGATAGTGAGTTTGAAAAAACTATCCGACTGTAATCTTGAGTGATTATAGTAAAATTTTTAAGAGTTTGCTTAGGGAGTGACGTAGGTGCTGGGAATGCACCGAACCACTATAAAATCCTCTTGCTTGTGTGTATGCTCTAGCTTGTATCTTCTATTTGCTCTCATATTTGATTCACTAAGAATTTAATCTTTAATCACTGCACATATCTATTTAAATTTTTGAAAACATAATTCACCCCCTCTCTTAGATTGTTCATCTGGGCAATAATTGGTATTAGAGCCTTGGTTCTCTGCTAATTATTAATTTTATCAACTAGAGATAAAGATTATGTCAACCCAACTAGGAGGTTCACTTGTTGAAGGGCAACCCACAAATAGGCCACCTATTTTCAATGGGTCTAACTATACCTATTGGAAAGATTGCATGTGCATTTTCATTCAAGCCCTTGACTATGACATATGGAGTGTCATTGTCAATAGTCCACACACTCCAATAATTATTGTCTATGGCACATCCACTCCTAAGTCGGAGCTGGATTGGGATGAAATAGATAAGAAACTTATCCAATTAAATGTCAAGATAATGAATGTACTTTATTGTGCCCTTGATGCTAATGAGTTTAATCTAATCTTCACTTATAATTTAGCAAAAAAAATTTGGGATAGGCTTGACGTCACACATGAAGGGACAAATCAAGTAAAAAAAACTAAAATTAACATGCTAGTTCACCAATATGAGTTGTTTAAAATGGACCCCACTGAATCTATCACTAGCATATACGCAAGATTCACTGATATCATAAATGGTTTAAAAAGTTTAGGTAAAGTTTACACTAACAGTGAATTGATGAGAAAGATTCTCAAGTCTTTGCCTAGGATAGGGAAGCCAAGGTAACAGCCATCTAGGAGGCAAAAGATCTGAACACATTACCTTCAGAGGAGCTCATTGGATCCTTGATGACACATGAGATAGCCATGAGTCGGTACAATAAGAAAGACAATAAGAAGAAGAAAATAATAGCGTTGAAATTCATGGCTACTGAAGAAGAAGATGATCTATCCACTAGTGAATAAAACAACGAAGACATAGCCCTAGTGATCAGAAAATTCAAGAAATTTATGGGAAGAAAAAGATAAGGATTCAAGAAGAGGAGCTTCATTAGAGGAGAAGCTAGCAGGAAGAAAGAAAGAAAAAAGAGAAGGATCAGCCCACTTGCTAAGAATGCAAAAGGTCAGGACATTTTAGGACTGAATGTCCTCAGTTGAAGAAAGGGCCAAAAAGAATAAAAAAGAAAGCCATGATAGCAACTTGGAGCGATAATGATGAGTCAAGCTCGAAGGAAGAAGACCAAAACAAAGCAAACTTATATTTCATGGCACAAGATGATGAGATATCCTCCACTCTTGATTCAGATTTTACCTTTGATAAACTTCAAGATGCTTTTTACGACTTAGTGAAAGATTTCAAAAAGATTAGCATAAAAAATAAAAGTCCTAAGGAAATGACTCTAACACTTTTGAAGAAAAAGGAAGAGGTAATTATTGGCAACAACAAATTAAAAGAAGAGAACAAAATTCTAAAGGATGAATTGGATAAATCAAGGCCTTTAGTTGATAAATTCACTTATAGTTCAAAAAAATTGCAAATGATCTTAAATAATCAA
Source organism: Cocos nucifera (assembly GCA_006176705.1). Lineage (NCBI taxonomy): Eukaryota > Viridiplantae > Streptophyta > Magnoliopsida > Arecales > Arecaceae > Cocos > Cocos nucifera. The sequence continues at coordinate 77,934 of QRFJ01001022.1, read as the reverse complement.
AGAGGAGTCTATGATAAAGTCGGACTAGGATATAAACCTAATTGACAAAACTAAGTTTTTAAAAAATTTCTTCACTGCATGTACTTTAACTGGCACCTCTCACATCACCTACTTTAGATGTAAAAAGATAGTACACAAAGCATTTGAATGTAATGCTTCTAAGTTCAATGGAAAAAGTGTTAAAAAGATTTGGGTTCCAAAGGAAACTATGTCTACTAACCCTAAAGGACTCAAGAAGACTTGGGTTCCTAAAAGCATCACTTGATTGTTTGTGTAGGAATGCCATACTGCCCAAGGTTCAAAAAGGGAGTGGAACTTAGATAGCGGTTGCTCAAGGCATATGTCAGGTGATAAGCAACAATTCATCACCCTTGAAAGAAAGAATGGGGGAGTAGTCACCTTTGGCGATAACGGCAAGAGCAAAATTATTGGCTATGATAAAATTCAGATTACTCCTACCACTTTTATAGATAATGTATTGTTAGTTGATAACTTAAAACATAACTTGCTTAGTATTAGTCAACTTTATGATAAAGGTTTCAAAGTTTCTTTCAAATCTTCTTTATGCAAAGTATCTAGTTCCTTGGATGATAGTTTAAAATTTATTGGATTTAGGTGTGGCAACATCTACATGATAAACCTTGATGAAATTGCCATGAAGAATGGCCAATGCCTAGTTGTAATGAATGCCAATATAAAGGAAACTAGTTGGCTTTGGCACCGTAGGTTAGGTCATGCTAGCATGTGTACTGTTTATAAATTGCATAATAATGACTTAGTTAAGGGGCTACCAAAACTAGATTACAAAATTGATCATGTTTGTGATGCTTGCCAATTTGGAAAATCAACTAGGGATAGTTTCAAATTCAAAAATGTGATTTCAACTTCTAGGCCCCTTGAATTAATTCATATGCACTTGTTTGGATCTACTAGGACCACAAGTCTAGGAGGAAAGAAATATGGTCTAGTAATTATTGATGATTATTCTCGTTTCACTTGGATTTTATTTTTAGTTCTCAAAGATGAAGTATTTTTAATGTTTTCAAAGTTTTACAAGAAAATTACAAATAAAAAGAATGCTACTATGTTATGTATCAGTAGTGATCATGGTATAGAATTTAAAAATAAATACTTTGAAAAATTTTACAATGAACATGTCATTGAACATAATTTTTCTACATCTAGAACTCCTCAACAAAATGGAGTTATTAAAAGAAAGAATAGAACCTTAGTTGATATGGTCCGTACCATGTTGTGTGAAGAAAATCTATCCAAATATTTTTGGGCTGAAGCCATCAAAACTGCATGTTACATTCTAAATAGAGTTTCTATTTGTCTGATTTTAAAGAAAACCCCCTTTGAGCTTTGAAAAAGAAAAAGACCTAACATTAATTATTTTCATATTTTTGGTTGCAAATATTTTATTTATAATAATGATAAAGATAATCTAGGTAAATTTGATGCTAAGGCAAATGAGAGTATATTCCTTGGATATTCTACATCTAGCAAAGCATATAGAGTTTTCAATAAATACTTTGGTTGTTGAAGAATCTATTCATATCATTTTTGATGAAGCTAACAACCAATCCTCGAGAAAGGAAGATGTTTTTGATGATGATATAGGAATTCTCAAAGATGGAATGAAGAACCTAAACTTGAAGGACAATAACATTCAACACAAAGATAAATCTATAATAACCTTGGAAAAAAGCCATGATGATGAGAATGAAGCAACCGATGATCATAGGGATCTACCCAAGGAGTGGAGGTATGCACATAATCACCCAAAAGAATTGATATTAGGTGATCCTTCACAAGAGATAAGAATTAGATCCTCTTTTGAGGATACATTTGATTATCTTGTATTTATTTCTTAAATAGAATCTAAAAACATAGAAGAAGTTGAACAAGATCCTAATTGGATTCTAGCCATGTAAGATGAACTAAATCAATTTGAAAGAAATAATGTATGGACTCTTGTAAACAGACCCATTGACCATCCAATAATCGGCATAAAATGGATATTTAGGAATAAATTGGATGAACATTTTAATATTGTAGGAAATAAAGCTAGATTAGTTGCTAAGAGATATAATCAAGAAGAAGAAATTGACTTTGATAAAACATATGCACATGTAGCAAGATTAGAGGCAATTAGATTGTTACTTGCTTTTGCTTGTTACATGAATTTTAAACTATTTCAAATGGATGTGAAAAGTGCCTTTTTGAATGGTTATATTGCTGAAGAAGTTTTTGTAGAACAACCTCCTAGTTTTAAAAATCACTCAATTTTCAATCATGTGTATAAATTAAACAAAGCTCTTTATGGACTTAAGCAAGCACCTAGAGCATGGTATGAATGATTGAGTAAATTTTTACTAAATAATAATTTTATTAGAGGAAGTGTTGACACCACTCTATTTTTAAAAAAGAAAAATATTGACCTTCTTGTGGTTCAAATATATGTGGATGATGTCATATTCGGAGCTACTAATGAAATTCTTTATCAAGAGTTTGCTAAGTTGACGCAAGGCAAATTCGAAATGAGCATGATGGGAGAGCTGAACTTCTTTCTTAGACTATAAATCAAACAGTCAAAGAAAGGCACCTTCATCAGTCAAACAAAGTAGCATCAAGAAGATGCTAAAGAAATTTTGCATGGAAAATGAAAAAGAAGTCGGCACTTCCATGAGCCCCTCATGAAAACTTCACAAAGATGAAAATGGTAAGAATGTGAATGAAAAGCTCTATAGAGGTATGATAGGATCTCTACTTTATTTAACTGCAAGTAGATCTGATATACTATTTAGTATATGCATGTGTGCAAGATTTCAATCTAACCTTAAAGAATCATACTTACTAACTATTAAAAGAATTTTTAGATATTTAATTTACACACATAACTTAAGACCTTGGTACTCAAAACAATCCTCCATTGAATTGATTGGATACACTGATGTAGACTATGGAGGATGTAGAATTGATAGAAAGAGTATCAGTGGCACTTGCCAATTTCTAGGGTTGAACTTGATCTCTTGGTATAGTAAAAAGCAAAACTCTATAGCACTATCAATGGCTGAGGCCGAATATGTTGCTGTGGATAGTTGCTGCGCTCAAATACTTTTGATCAAGCAGCAAGCAGCAACTTGAAGACTTTGGAATTAAGCAAAACAAAATTTCTATTAGATGTGACAATACTAGTGCCATAAATCTACCAAAAATCCCATTCAACATTCAAAAACTAAACGCATTGAAATTAGATATCACTTCATTAGAGATCATGTACAAAAAAATAACGTTGTGCTTGAATTTGTCACAACTGAAAATCAAGTAACTAACATTTTTATAAAATCTCTAAATGAATATAGATTCCCAAAAATCTAGGATGAACTTGGTATTTATGATCCTCTTTAATAATGCTTAATCTTAAATTTATTGGATCATTGTTGACCTCCTTCCATCATTCCTAACACCCCTTTTCCCATCCTAAAAATTCAAGAAAAATCAGCTTGAAATTCCTCCTATATTATGATTTTTTTCTCCCTATGCTCGAGAAGTCTAGAGTTTTTCATGAGACTTCTCGGCTGGATTTTGAGGCCTCTCACACTAAACACAAGAGCTCTTGAAGATTTTGAGATGTCTCATCATTAAGATGAGAGCTCTCGATTCGTGTGGGCCCTTATTTTAAAATGGGTCTATGAGAGGTCTCCTATTCTATTCTTTCATTCCACTCGTCCAAGACCTCTCCTCCATTCTCTCCAAAACTCTCCTCTTTTCCTTAAAAACCGTTCAAATTACCCTCTCTTGTCCATTCCCTCCAAACCTTTGCCCCTAATGGCTTCGAAGAAGAGATCGCTCGCCACTCAAAAACCCTCCATCATGCCATCGACTGAAGCTAAGGCTGAATGACAGCACGACATGGCTTAATCATCTCCATCTACTTCGTCATCTCATGCCCCGCTTTTTGTTGCTACTAGGACAGTTCCAATGGGCCGCTGTGTGGACATCGCTTACCTTGATTGGGAGCACTTTCATATTGGGTCCTGGATCGGACAGCAAGGTTGAAAAAAACTCTGTACCCTAGAGATAAATGTTTATTCAAACTTAATAAGAGAATTTTTTGACCACATTAGTTTTGAGCATGGGTCGAAGATGGAATCTGTTGTGAAAGGAGTGCATATTTCTTTAGATGAGAGAAAAATATGGCAGCTCCTTGAAGTGCCTAGGGCTGGGATCAGTAACCTAAACTTATTTGATAAAACTAAAGCCCTTAAGTGTGTCTTAGAAAGGAAAAAGGTTAATGAAAATCTTCAATTTGTTTCACATCTTCTTTCGATCGAAATGGATTACTACTGTCCTTTGTTAGTCATATTATTTTTTTTAAAGTTGGAAGACATGACTAGGTTGGAAAAAGAGAACTTGGAGTCGTGTTCTTTATGGTGACTGGAACTTCCATCAGTTTTTCCTCTCTCATCCTACAACAACTGAAGGATACAGCTAGCAAGAGCAAGGCATGTTTATCTTATGCAATGATCTTCACCTTAATCTTCAAGAAATTTCAAGTTAATCTAGAAGATGAAGATTTCAAAAAGTTGGCTCACACGGACTACATCAATGAGGGAACATTAAACTGGATGAAATTTATAAAGAAAGATGATAAATGGGTGAGGGCAAATGAACATACTGCAATCGAGCCTGAAGAACATAGATCTCCACCCCCTCCACCATCACCATCTGCTGGACCCTTCTTCACTACACCAGGGTCTCCACACTCTCCTTAGGTGCCTCCTTGTCCTGCTCCAGCTCCACCTCCAGTTTTTGATCAAGATCTGTTAGTTGAAAGGGTAGTAGAAGAAGTGGTTCAGAAAGTATCTGAAAGGTTTATGGATATACTATCCAGTGTGAGGCATCAACTTTTTGTAAGCATTGAAGAGTAAAGGATATCCACTGAGGGTCAAATAGAAATGCTTAGTCAACAAATCAATGGACTATCTCAAAGGCTAGAAATTTTGGAGAAGGAACAGCACAAAACATCAGCTCAAATTGAACTACTCCTATCTGACAATGCTAGGATTGCACAGAGACTTGAAGAGAATATCACTGTTCAGTGCACCACAGCTGAAGTCCTCATTTCCACTCTACGGTAGATTACTAAGATGACTACCCACTCATCAGTGACTTACTTAAAATTATAGTCGTGTAGATAGTTCTTTAACCTGCGATGTCTTGGTTGTCATAATTGGGGTTGCTATAGTTTGACTACACTATTACTTAGATACCTAGCCATATGTTACCTTACAATGTATGTTGTCTATAATAGGTCTATTGAAGGAATAGAGTATGCACCTAGATAGAATCTATCGATCCTGGTAAATAGGAAGAGGTCCTATGCAGTTCATGAGACTAAGTCCTAAAATTTATGGCCATGGTAGATGAATAATAGAAAAGAGCTTTCATAAGATTTTACATGGATTTGAGTCGATTGAATCTGACATATGATGGATGAATGGGTTTGTCGAGTTATCCTTAATCTGTATTCTATCAGGACTCACGTCAAAAAAATCGAACTATATAGTAATTGCACCTGGAGGTTCATTTTGATTCTACTGGATTGCCACTACATACTGCTAAGTGTCTCTATTGGATTGTAGGATCAATTAGATTTATTTGATAATAATAAATCTCAATTGGTTGAATTGGAAGAGTTTCAATACATTGAAAGACATTTCAATGACATTATTAATGGAGATTACAATGTATCCCACTACTAGTCAAAATTGAAACTATGGGATCATACACCAAAGAGATCTTTATTCGATCAGATGGTCGATCTATGATTATGAATTATAGAATGAACTAATTATCAATATGATTGATGATTGATCAAGTGCAAAAGTTGCAATAGAGTAATTCATTAAGTATTAGTGAATTATAGGATGATTAATTAGCAATTGAGTTGCTAATTATCTTAATTTGATGGAGCATTAGGACTAAGATCGAGTCTAATTGAATGAGATTTAATTTATGTTGTCCAGATAAACAACCTAAAATGCTGGGGGGGTGAATTGGATTTTCAAAAATTTAAATAGATATGTGCAGTGATTAAAGATTAAATCCTGAGTGAATCAAATATGAGAGCAAATAGAAGACACAAGCTAGAGCACACACACAAGCAAGAGGATTTTATAGTGGTTCGATGCAATTCCAGCACCTATATCCACTTTTCAAGCAAACTCTTGGGAATTTTACTATAATCCCTCAAGATTATAGTCAGATAGTTTTTTCGGGCTCACTATCCAATAATCAAGTTGATTTTTTTCTAGGTTCACCAACCAAAATCCTTACAAGAATTAGATAAACCTATCTGAATAAATAAAAGAAGAGAAAAAATTCCAAAACCTAAGTTTCAGCTCCTGCTGAAACTAAATATACGAAAAGGGGAAAGAAAATGTTTCAACTCAAAAGGCCTCTTCGAATGAGCAAAAGAGTTGTCCTTGCAGTTCGTTGAAAGCCTCTTTGAATCCATTGAGTTAATGCACTTGAGGATTCATCAATGCTTGAGAGAGCAGATTGATTGAAGATGGGGATTTCCATTCAAGAATAGAGCATGTTTTTCTTTTCTCTTATTTTTCTTTGATTGATCATGAATAAGCCATCTTCCTTTTATATCTGTAGCATTTTCTCTCTTCTAGTGATGATTGGAGCTCAAAAAAAGCAAAATCCAAACGTTGGAGAGCAGCAACTAGCCATTGAAGTTGAAAAAATTGGATCTACGATGCCCCATCAAAAAGTTGTCATTGAGTCTCGAGACCTCTCGATTTATCTTAAGATGTCTCGTTAGGTTATGAAGCCTCTCAATTTGAACAGGAGAGCTCTCACCTTTAGTCTTATGAAAAATCATCTTTCTAGAAAAAATGGCTCGCCTAAGATTGAGACCTCTCGATTCTGAATGAGATGTCTCGCGGAGACCGCAAGACCTCTTGATAATCCTGTGAGACCTCTTATTCTCAGGGCATAGAAACTAGATTTCTATCACCTAAGATTGAGAGCTCTCAAGATTCTCTCAAGACCTTTGGAAACCATACCAGAACAGTGCTTGAGGCATGCCAGTCTACTCGAGAGCTCTCAGAAAAATTTCGAGACATCTCGAAGACTGCTCCAAGGTGATTTTGAGAGATTTTTTGCTCCGTACAAGAGAATTTGAATTTTGATTAATTTTCACTTAATATCTTTCTTATTTTGGTTAAAGAGCTCTCTTTCTTTTGATATTGGAACACTTAAAAAAAAATATATTAGTAATCATTTGCTTTAATGTTTGGTCATCATCAAAATCACTTAGAACATTCAACAATCTCCTCCTTTTTGATGGTGACAAAACATTAAGCAATCCATAAAATGATTATAAAAAATATGAATGTCATGAACTAATGAATTCAAATTTTTTGTGTTGATGCTCCACCTTAATGTATGCTCTCATTAAATGAATAAGATTTGAATAATCATTCTCCGCCTTAATATATGCTCTTATGAAATGAATAATATGAAATGAATAAGATTTGCATTTGATCAATTCAAACAATTCATTTTGTAAAAAGTCCCTTTTTTGTATTTTAGTTTGAATTGATTATACATTTGCATATTTTTTCTTAATATTTCTCTTTCTTTTTGTCATCATCAAAATCACAACAATGAAAGGATCATAAAAAAGATAAAGAAGGCAAGAATATAAAAGGGATTGATTCCATTTCAAGATTTAATACTATATAGTTAGAGGTGTATGTTGTTTACAAAAAATAAATCTCGTACCAACATACCTAAATCAATAGTTAAAACAAAAGAGAAACTAGATCTAGTCCTCATCAGAGAGGAACTCAATGATGGATTCAGATGAAGATTTGGGTTTAGTTGAGGACAAGTGAGGAGCAGGTCTAGGATTCTCATGATGGTCAAGCTCAGTATCCTTGATCTCTATCAAGCACCTGCACTTTTGCTTTAGTATCTCTACATTGTAGACTTGAGACTCATTTGTCCTCAAAGAAAAGTAATCTGTGCATCGATCTATCTAGATCAGTCACCATCCTTGTGACGATCTATCAATTAGAAAGCATTTAAGAATTGACCTCAAATGACACATGCCTCAAATTCTCAACTTTTAAGAATACGTGTCATTATTAGATCAACTCCTCAAATAATTTATGGACACAATTTAAATACACATAACATGAATAGAAAATAACCTAAAAAATTTATTAATTTAAAAATTTTAATTACAAAATTATGCCCCTAGAAGTGTACATGTGTCAGCTAATTTGACTTCTAGGACATATATCTAACAAACTTCCACTTGACCTAAAGCCAATTAGCCATAAATCTAAGCCCCATCTTCTCAAGATGAGTTTCAGTCCTCTATTGGCTAAGTGGCTTGGTTAGCGGCTCAACCACATTATCCGTGGAGTCGACTCTCTATACCTCAATGAACTTTTTCTTAAGGTATTTGTGAGTCAAGTGAAAACATCGCTCGATGTGTTTAAATTTTTGGTGAGATCTTAGTTCCTTAGCAAGTGCTATGGCACTATTATTATTGTAGAAGAATGGAATGGTATCATATGGCATCATACCTAGCTTTGCGACAAACTTCTTGAACCAGAATCCTTCCTTAGTAGCTTCTGATGTGATGATATGTTGAGAAATGTGTCCTAAAGTCAATCATCAGTCTGTTGATGGTTGAACTATATTATTATTATAATTGATTCATTAATTAATAAAATATATTTTTAGTATTTTTTCATCATAAGTTTTTCATCTTCTAATGAACTCCATTGTTGTGGTGAAGTTCATAGAACTATTTAAGCTCAATAAAAAGAGAATTTATCAATTAGTCCTTAAAACTATTCACGACCAAATGATAGACTATTAATTAGGATAACAACATCTATCGAGCATAGGTCGCTGTATGGCACATAAGTTGGTTGTCCTCTATGGAGACACTAGTATGGCATATAGACGAGATGTAGGGATACATCGTCATTAAACATGACCAACTCTAGAGCATTCTACTATCGAGAATATTTCTAATGATATATAGGTATAAAGTATCTCTTAGACCTGAGATCACCTTAGTGGCTTGCAAGCAACTTACTGTGCTTTGGTACTGGACTAACTAAATTTTTAATTCAATAATGGAAGGTCTTTGGGCATAGTCAAGTACTTACAAAGTCGGTGTATGATCAAGATAGAATTGACCACTCTAAGACTTGGAGAGGAATGTATCACTGTATTTCAATATAGCAAAATCTTGGCTAGGATATTTCATGAGATGGATTTGGTATTTTGAAATATAATATGGACAGTCTGATTAGATTTGATAGTTGAACTCTAAGGTATCCTATGAGCATTTTGGTCAAGGGGATGAATTATATGAAAACTATATCCACATGGATTCTAAGGATGTTGTTCTACACATTCGACTTATCCGGCCATCGGCTACCATTGCTAGATGGTCACTTTGACTAGTATAGAAATTTATTCTTATACTACTAGCTTAGATTCAGACCTATGGATCATACATATTAGAGTTAATGGTCAGATTGGATGGTTGATCAATGATTAAGAATCATTCTAAGGTTAAAAGATCAATACAATTAATGTTAACCTAGTGCAAATATTGTAGGAGGATCAATTAGCAAATTGATTGCTAATTAGCATAATTTGATTAAGCCAGAGGGTTGAGATTAAGTCTAATTAAATATAATTTAATTAGATTTAGTTTGGACTTAATTGGATCAAGTTCAATTGGTTTATTGGATAAGCCAAGTGCAAGGAAGACCTAGTCCTAGTTCAACTATAACTTGGGTCAACCTAATTTTTTAATTTGATTAAAAAATTAAATGAAAATAAATCTAATTTAATTAAATTTTTAATTAGATTAGGGCCTAACTTAATTGGGTTGAATTAATTCTGATTTAATTTGGTTTGAGAAACTATGTTTGACCAAGTCAAATACGGAATCGTAGTAAGACTAGGATCCATCTTGCTTGCACCACCTATATCCCATGCCCCCCATGCCCTTTTCTCTCTTTATTTTTGGTGACAAATCCCCTCTCCCTGGACTTCATCCATGATCACTCCTCTCCTCTATTTCAAATATGATAATTAGTTTTGGACCAGGTCAAAAGGAGGAAGTTTGAATTTGATTTGAATATTTCTTTGATTAGAGTTTTAGGAAACTAAAACTCCTCCCTAGCATGCCGCCCATTCTCCCTATTTTCTCTATATTTTGTTTGGGGGAAAAGAAAAAGTTTTGTGTGACAATAATAGGTGGTCCATGCCTATAACTAAGGAGGGGGCATCCAAGTGTTGGGCACCCCAACTAGTTGCCATATTGGTTCTTTCCAAGTCTAAGAATTTGACCCAACAAGGACTCCACTATAACTAATTATATAGGTTAAATTTTGGACTAATTTTTTGATATATTTTATATCTTGGAGAGTGCTTTTGGCCATATGAATACCAGGGTAAGATACCTCTTGGGCATTGTGTTTTCATAGATACTAATTTGGGTGTCTAGGTGAGAGAACAGAGAAGAAGAAGAAGAGGGCCTTCTTCTAGGGTTGCTTTGTTTTTCTCTTCTCCTCCTCTTGTTGAGATTTTTTTGAGAGTATCTCAGATCTAAAATCTCTTCTCTTTCTTTTATTCTTTGGAGAAGTATAAATTTAGAAGAAGAAAGTACTGGATCGACTGTCGAAGAACGATCAGCACGGTACTAGCATACTATGCTGATTTTCTGTATAGGCCTTTTGATTGAGGTTCGTGGGCTCGTGTGGACATCCCTTAGAAGCCGAACATCTGTACAACTTGGAGCATCATCCTCAAACCTGAATTAGTAATTTAGAATGTCTAACTTGCATAGATAATGTAGATCTGATCTGTTATTACATACCTACATTAGATATAGTGTAGACGCATGTTTATATGATCAACATGTTCTTTTTCTTTATGTATTTTAATTTTTGATTTAATCTCATACCTTAATCATGTAATAGATTCTTAAACCTAGGTGTTCTCTATTTTTATAAAATAAATTTTGATTTATATTAGTCTTTCAGTGCCTGATCTTGAAAAAATTTTAAGATCTAACTCTGAAACCCTTGATCTGGTTCCTTCAATTGGTATCAAAGCTTAGATTGATTATTACATGATTATACATGCATATTTAGATTATTTTGTAGATTAGATCTAATTTATAATTTAATTATTAAATCTAAAATTAAAAATCATGATCATACGAACTGATTATAAGGTAATCTTGCTGTAAGGTTTACCCTTTACAGTAGAGAGGTAATCTTAATTTATGTAGATCTATTTTTTATCATAAATATTAGATATGATCTGATCTTATTTATAATTTATTAGATTTAAAAGAGTTTTAGATCTAAAAATAAAAATTTTAGATTGCATGAACTAATTATAAGGTTGTCCTGCTGTAAGGTTTATTCCTTACAGTAGAGAGATTATCCTAGTACGTACTGATTTAAAATATTGATCATAAAATTTTAGATTAGATCTAAAAAAATTTATGATCTGATTAAGAATATTTTAATCTAATTTTAATCATCATAATATGTTAGATTTGATCTAAAATAATTTATGATTAATTAGAGTTGAAACTCTTTCAATTACATGAACATGTTTAGATTAGATCTAATATAGTTTCATGCTTATCTTACTTGTATATTGATTATGAATCAAACATGCAACTTGGTTGGTAGAATCATATTATAAAAATATTTTACAAATATAAAAATTATTTTTGAAAAGTTGAACCCCAACCCTCAGTCCAAAACTTAATTAAGAATTAAGAAGTTGTTTGATTAAGATCTAGGATTGTGAATTAAAGATTCGAAGATATAAATCATAACACAATGGGTTAAATGGGTTAGTAGAGATTAGGTCCATTAATTGGATTAGACCTAGGGTTAGATTAAAGAATGGACATAATTAGAGAATTGACTAAATCTAATTAATTGTTGTCTTAGATTAGGTCAAGTATTCTCTAGATCAATTACAATAGTTGTAGTATTGGAAATTGTATCCTAAAGTCAATCATATATGTTATAGATAGTTGAGCAGATTTATAAAATATACTTAAATTATTAATAAATAAAATTATTATTTTGATATTTTTATCATTTTGTGCATCTTCCTATAATGAACTTTTCTTTGATGAAGTTCTTAGAACTATTTAGACTCGACAAAGAAGGATTTATCATTTAGTCTTTAAACATGTTCATGACCAAATGATTCGTTGTTACCTAGGATGATAATGTATCGAGTGTAGGTCACTGTGTGCTACAAATGTTGGTTATCCTCTTAATCAAGAAGTATAGAGATACTGTTATGGCATGCAAGTGAAGTATAGGGGTACATTTCATTGAACATGATCCAACTGCGAAGCTCTCTACTATCAAGAATTGCTTGCGAATGATATGGGTATAAGTGTCCCTTAGACTTGAGATCATCATGGTGATGTATAAGTAACTCACTGTACTTAGGTATCGGACTACCTTAATTTTTAGTTTAGTGACAGAAGACTATTAGGTACAGTAAAGTACTTATAAAATTGGTGTGTGAGTCAGGATGGGACAGACCCCTCCAAGTGTTGGAGCAAGTGCATCACTATGTTTCAATTTAGCAAACCCTCGATCGGGATGGTCCATGTGATGGATACTGAATTTTGAAATATACTATGGATGAATTTTAGGACTGGTAGTAAACCCTAGACCATCCTTTTAGCATCGATGTCAAGGAGATAAATTATATGGTAACCATATGCCATAGGCTCATCATTGTCGACTTCTCGACCTATCCGGATGTTGGGTACCATTGCTAGATGGTCACATCGATGGTACAAAAAATTAATTTTTATGCTATCAACTTAGGATTCGAACCTATGGGATCACACACAATAGGAGTTCCTACTTGATTTGATGGCTGATCAAGAGTCCCAATGGTCTGAAACTCTATGATCAAGAGTCCCACTGGACTAAGACTCTATGACTAGGAGTCTTATTGGACTGAAAGTCTATCTTTATGGGCCCTACTAGACTGAGACTCAGAGTCCTACTTATCTGAAGCTCTCTAATCAAGAGTCTCACTAGTCTGGGACTCTATGATCATGAGTTTCATTCATTTAAGACACTAGATTTAAGAGTCCTACTGGTTTTGGACTCTTCAGGAGTTTCATATTGATGGGACTCTATTGCCCAGAAATCCATCAAATTAGGACTTTATATTTTTGAAGGATTTATTATCAATTTGATTACTGATTAGCTTAATTTGATTGAGTGATGAGAATTCGATCAAGTTTGATTGAACTTGATTCGATTGGGTTTGACCCGATTAGGTCATAAGATGACCTAATCGCTATGGAAGATTTAACCCTGATTTGATCAGGGGCTGACCCTAATTAATTTTTAATTTGATTAGAATTTCATTAGGTTATGTTAAGCCTAATTTGGTAGGATTTAATCTGATCTAATTAGTTTAAATTAATTAATTTAGTTGAAATCAATTTGGACCAAGTCAAATGAGATTTGAATTCAAACTCTCCCTAGCGCCCACCATATTTGACTTTTCCATCTTTTCCCATGCCCCATCTTTTTTCTATGTAAGTTTTTTTCACATAGAAGAGAGATTTCTACACCACCTCTCTCTTCTCTCTTTGACCTGGTCCAATGGTTGGGCTAGTTTAAATTTAAGTTAAATTTTGAATTGAACTTAGATTGTTATTGGTTGAAACCCCTAACCCACTCAACCTTATCTCATCTCCACTCTGTTAGGCGAGAGAAAAGTCCAGAGGGAGAGAATAGTACTCTTGCACCCATACTTCCTCTCATGCCACTTTTTGAATTTTGTTTTCTTTGCTCACCAATTTAAAATTATTTTGAATGTAGGCAACTAGTAGGAGAGAGTCTCCTCTATCCGTGAAAATTTATTTCATGGAGAAATTCATCCGAGAAAGGGCGTGAGAGAGTTTTTGGGAATTAGGATTTTTGGTGAGTGCAAAATCCTAGGATTAGGACCCTAGGTTTCAGTGGAGAGATCGAGTGCTGTGAGCATCAAATCGCCACCAAATCTGAAACACCACCTCATCATCCTCCAAAAAGCAAGTTTGGATTTTCTAGAGTATCTAAGAGATCAGAAAGAAGATGATTGATTGGATGGATTAAGATTAGCCATCGAAGGCTCTGGTGAGGAGCTGGCACTCCGATGGAGCTGGTCGGGATCAGGAGCTCCGCATGGATCAACTATAGAGGCCAAACAAGTGTGTGGCTATAGCGCAACACCATAGCTTCTTCTAGTGGATTCAGATCATCAAGATCAGCTACCCATGCATAGGTATCAAGTTTTAAACTCAAATCCATCAGCAAATTTGATTTGTTGATTAATCACATTTGAATTTTAAATTTCATATTAGCATGTCTAGATCCTGAGTAGGGTTTATTGATATGATCAATACATGCAGTAGATTAATATTTGATTATTTTTAACTTTTGCTGCTATAAAATTCTAAAATATTTTCGAAATGCATGCTACAAATCCTACTCGATTTTCTTTCAATGGTATCAGAAAAAGGGTTACTTGACATATTTTAATATTTAATTAGAAAAATTAAATGCCTACATATATGATATGTTTTAGATCTAGATAACTTAGTAATCGAGGATGAATGAGCTATCAAGCCATCCGGTCATAAAGAACAAGTATGGTTTAAAGGCCATCTCCTTCCATTCAGTAGGGATCCCTTATGGTGGTAGGGGTGCCATCTTGAACTCATTCATTAAGATGAATGGTAAAAGAATTTTTATGCTTAAAATTATTTTAATTAGAAAGTTAAACATGAATGCATTTAGATTAGATCTAAAAGATAATTCATGATTTAATTTTTATTATGCTTGATTTTCTATTTAAAGCTAGTAATAGGTTGCTGTTTGAGAAATGAGCCAATCCATTTTTGAAACAAGTTGACCCATTTAGAACATAAAAAAATAAAATATTTTAAAATTTAAAAATTATTTTTGAAATATCGAACCCCAACCCATTAGCCAAAAACTTAATTAAAATAATTAAGTATTATTTATAGAATCTAGAATTATGAATTAAAGATTCTAAGATATAGTCATAGGACTGTGGGTTAAAGAGTTAGATGAATTAGGTCCGTTAGTTGGGTTAGACCTAAGGTTAGTTAAAGAATAGATTAATCTAGAGTAATTGATCAAATCTAACAAAGTATTATAATAGATTAGGTCAAGGACACTCTACAATCAACTCCAATAGTTGTAGTTGAATGAGTCTATGTCTTTAATGAGACCAAGATGGACTTGATTCATAGCTACGCAGTCAAGCCTAAAATTACTAGGTTGATCAGATTAAACCTAATTTACTAGTTGGTATCCAAGGTATGTTTGGCAGTCTAGAGTAGTGGTTTTTAATTGAGAGCTACTCGTACTAATTCAATCTTTGATGAGTTAATGGCATATCCTTTCTATTGATCTCACTTATCTGACTGACATGGTCGATTAGGATTCATTTAGATCACTTAATGATTTGAGTTGACCCATGTCACTAGGAATCAGTTTGACTGATTTCAATTAGTAAGACTGAATTAGGTGCCCATGGACCTAAATTAATCCTAATCCTAATCTATTGACTTAGTGAAGTCAGTGGGAGGATTTGACTTGATGAAGTCGGTGGGAGAAATTGGTTCGTGTCTTCTTTTAAATCATAGGTAACCTAAATTCTCTGAATTATTAGGTCCTTTAAATGACTGCTTATTTTATTTTAATGGTGTATCTGAAAGGAGGAATTGAACACTATTAGACATGGTTTGGTCCATGATGGGATTTACGAGTCTGATAATTCTATTTTGGGGGTATGCACTCAAGACTGCTTATTTTATTTTGAACAATATTTTGAGCAAGTCTGTCACAAAGACTCCATATGAGATATGGACTGGCCATAGGCCAACCTCTCTCATCTTAGGATTTAAGAATGTCCAGCTTATATGAAATATTTGCAGGCAGAAAAGCTTGAACCAGGGTCTGATAAATGCTTGTTCATAGGGTACCCCAAGGTAACTAGGGATTATTACTTCTATCTTGCTGAAGAGCAAAAGATGTTCGTCAGTAATAAGGTAGTGTTTTTGGAAAAGAAGTTTCTTATAGAAGAAACTATTGTTTCTATTATTGAACTTAACAAAGTTCAATAGGTGAAAGAATCGACACATTCTAGTAAACTTGCAGAACTGAATTTGATAAGATCAAACCCAAAGCCTGTTGAAGAGGCACCAAGGAGATCTGTAGAATACCACATCAGCCAGACAGATATTATGGTTTCTTTATCTAGGATGTTGATTCTATTGAAGTCGATGAGAACGATGAGGATCCAATCACCTACAAGGATGCCATACAGAGGTCTGACTCCGATAAATGGCTAAAAGCTATGAAGTCCATGAAGGTCAATAGTGTATGGACACTGGTTGATCCACCTGAAGGGGTAAAATCCATTGGATGTAAATAGATTTTCAAAAAAAAATGAAACACAGACGGGAAGGTAGAGACCAATAAAGTCCGTCTGGTTGCTAAGGGATATCGACAGCATTATGGTATTGACTATGACAAGGCATTTTCTTCAGTGGTAATGCTCGAGTTTATTTGGATTATACTTGCGATAATGGCATACCTAGACTATGAGATCTGACAAATGGATGTAAATATAGCTTTTCTAAATGGAGAGCTGAATAAAGAGATGTATATGATACAGCCTGAGGGTTTCACATCCATAGATGAATCCAAGGTGTGCAAGCTTTAGAGATGCATTTATGGATTGAAGCAAGCATCTTGGAGTTGGAACATATATTTTGATAAGGTGATCAGAACGTATGGCTTCGTTAAGAATGGAGAAGAACCTTGCATCTATAAGTAGGCTAACGGTTCTGTAGTTGCATTTCTTATTTTGTATGTGGATGATATTCTCTTAATCGGGAATGACATCCTTGCTTGATAGAGAATAAAGATTTGACGGTCATCGTAATTCTCCATGAAGGACTTGGGAGAAGCATCCTACATCCTTGGAATGAAGATTTATAGGAATAGATCTAAAAGGTTACTTTGATTGTCCTGATCTACGTACATTGATACTGTGCTAAAGAGGTTTAGCATGGAGGATTTCAAGAAGGGCTATCTCCTGATAGGCCATGAAATTTTTTGTTCAAAGAGGGATTGTCTAACAACTCCTCAAGATAGAAAGTATATGAGTAGAATATCATATGCTTCAATAGTGGGTTCTATTATGTATGTCATGACATGTACAAGATCAGACATAACATACTCACTAGGGATAGAGAGTAGATACCAGTATAATCCAGGTGAGAAATATTGGAAAGTTATAAAGATAATCCTGAAGTATTTAAGAAATACTAAGGACCAGTGACTCATCTATGGAGATACTGACTTGAAACTTATGGGATACACTGATTTCAATTTCTAGTCAAATCATGATGATAGTAAGAGTATGTCAGATTATGTCTTTACCCTGAACGGTGGAGCGATTTGCTAGAAGAGTTTCTAGCAGCACACTATGGCAAATTCTATGTGTGAGATGGAGTATGTCGCAGCATCTAATGCTGCGAAGGAAGCTATGTGGTTGTGGAAGTTCATCAATGAGCTAAAAGTGGCACCCTCCTTGGATGGTCTGGTTCGCTATACCATGATAGCACTGAAGCCATAGCTCAAGCGAAGGAGTCGAAGGCACATCAGCGCACCAAGCACATTCTATGTTGCTACCACCTTATTCAAGAGATCATGGAATGAGGTGACATCAAGCTTCAGAAGATCGATGAAAAGAAGAACGTGGCCGACCCCATTATTAAAGCTCTAAGAATCATAGAGTTCGACAATCATAAATGAAAGATGGGTATTCAACACTATTCTGAGTGGCTTTAGTCTAAGTGGGAGTTGTTGAAAATTGTATCTTAAAGACAATTATCTAGGTTGTAGATGGTTGAGGTAATTTATAAAATATATTTAAATTATTAATAAACAAAATTATTATTTTGGTATTTTCATCATTTTATGCATCTTTCTATAATAAAATCTTCTATGATTAAGTCCTTAGGACTATTTAGACTCGACAAACGAGGATTTATCGTTTAGTTCTTAAACATATTCGTAACCAAATGATTCGTTGTTACCGAGGATGACAATGTATTGAGTGTAGGTCACTGTGTGCCATAAGTGTTGGTTGTCTTCTTAACCAAGAAGTATGAAAATACTATTATGGCATGCAGGTAAAGTGTAGGGGTACATTTAACTGAACATGATCCAACTACAAAGCTCTCTACTATCAAGAGTTGCTCACGAAGGATATGGGTATAAGTGTCCCATCTAGACTCCCCTGAGATCACCCACCGGTGACATGCAAGTAATCCACTGTACTTAGTACTAGACTACCTTGAATTTTCTAATTTCACATGATGGAAGGCTATAGTGGTGCAGTCAAGTACTGTGGAAGTCAGTCATGAGTCAAGATAAGATTGACCCTCAAAGTATTGGAGCAAGGCATCAACACTGATTCAGTTTAGCAACCCTCGATTGGGTGGTCATGTGATGGACATTGAATTTGGAATGTACAATGGATGAATTTTAGGGTTTGTAGTAACCCTAGATTATCCTTTGAGCATCGAGGTCAAGGGGATGAATTATACAGTAACTATATGCCATAGGTTCGTTATTGTTGCATTACGACATTTTGACCTATCCGGACGTCGAGTATAATTGCTAGATGTCACAATTCGATTGGATATAAAAAATTAGTTCCTATGCTACTGCCTTAGGATTTGAACCTATGGGATCACACACAATAGGAGTTTCTACCTGATCTGATGGCTGATCAAGAGTTCCAATAATCTAGGACTCTATGATCAAGAGTCCTACTGGACTGAGACTTTATGATAGGAAGTTTCACGAATAAAACTCTATCTGTATGACTATTAGACTGGACTCATAGTATCTACTTATCTAGGGCTCTATGACTCGAGTTTTATTCTATTTGGCTGACACACTGGATTCATACAAGTGATGTTCACTGCACTATTCGACCCGTTGACTCTCCCAAAAGTTTCATGTTGATGAGGACTCTATTGCCAAACACCCATCAAAATAGGACTTATATTTTTAGAGGAATTAATTGCAATTTGATTGCTGATTGAGCTCAATTTCATGGATATTCGAGCGATGATGTGATTCATCAAGTATGATTGAATCGTTTATTCGTTATGGTTGCACCCCGATAGGTCATGAATGACCAATCGCTATGGGAGATTTAACCCTGATTTGAATCGGAATTGGATATAATTAATTCTTTAATTTGAGTTAGAATTTCATTGGATTGAGTTAAGCCTAATTATTTTGTTTAACCTAGTCTAATTAAATTTAAATATATGGTTTGGTGTGAAACCAAATTTTGACTAAGTCAAATGAGATTGAATTCAAACTCATCCAATTTGATTTTTCCACCTTTTTCCATGCCCATCTCTTTTCTATGTAAGTTTTTCTCATTGTAAAGAAGTTAGGTTTCTGCAACCACCTCTCTTTTCTTCTCTTTTGGACCTAGTCTAAGGGTTAGGCTAATTTAAATTAAGTTGAATTTTGAATCAACTTACATTATTATGATTTGAAACCGCCTAACCCACTCACCTTACGTCATCTCCATGCCTCCCATGCTTTTGTCACCCAATTTTGAATTGTTCAAACTGTAGGGGCAACACTTGGGAAGTGCGCCTCTATGAGTTTTCATGTGTTTTGTGTGGATGAAGAGATAAAGGGTGATTTGAATTTGATTTGGATTTGGTTGGTTGAAACAAGTTCAACCAACAACATCGTCTTATTCCACCTCCCATGCATATTATCCATGGCATGTTTCCATTTACATTTCTTAATCCAATGACTTTAAATGGGTGTGCAGGGTTTGCCAATGAAGACTCTAAGTGGGGCATGGGCGAGGATTTCTTAAAGAGAGAAAAAGAGTGGGGTGCACATCTTTTGTGTGAGAGAAAAGTCTAGAGAGAGAGAATAGTACTCTTGCGCCCATACTTCCTCTCATGCCAATTTTGATTTTGTTTTCTTGACTCACCAATTTAAAACATATTATGAATGTAGGCAACTAGTAGGAGAGAGTCTCCTCTATCCATGAAAATTTATTTCATAGAGAAATTCATCAAAGAAAAGGCATGAGAGAGTTTTCAGGCGTCAGGGTTTTCGAGCCCCAATGAGGAGCTAGCACTCCGATAGAGCTAGTCCAGACCAGGAGCTCCATGTGGATCAACCATAGAGGTCGAATAAGTGTGTGACTATAGTGTAATACCATAGCTTCTTTTAGTGGATTCAGATTATGGAGATCAGCTATCCATGCACAGGTATCGAGTTTTAAACTTGAATCGGTCTGCAAATTTGATTTGCTGATTGATCACATTTGAATTTTAAATTATATATTAGCATATCTAGATCCTATGTGAAATTTATTGATATGATCAATGCATGCAGTAGATTAATATTTGATTAATTTTATTAACTTCCATACGCACACACTATCAAGTATTGTAGATGTGTTATTTCAGCGCCAACCGCGCTAGCTAACACATCTCACATTCCAGCCCTCTACTACGCATGGATTTGTTCTCCTAGCTACCTGGTCTAGCGGACACATGAACTTTAGATTGATACTAATCAAGGACTAATTGAAAAATCAGTTGATGTCTAAGGAGTAAATCAGACCAGTCGGTCTTTAATGGCAGCCCCGCACTCTATACCTGAGGCCATTTTCGATGGCTGCTCTACGTCAGGCCTTTGTGCCAGACCCTCCAACTGATCGAAACTTATCTGGCCTTCTTGTAAATTTATTCAGTTGATCAGATCACTTGACTATTCAAGCCGACCCAGCGTTCGAGCTATAGGCCAAGTTATCTAGGTGTGAATCGATTGCGCCGCTGCTCCTGACACTAGCCCATCATACCATGGTCTCCCTAAGGCTGATTGCGTCGAAAGGCTCAGTGAGAGGCATTATGATCAGCAGCTCGCTTATTTACACCTCAATTCCCTTCCTTTAAAAATTCAATCCTTAAAATTATCTAGATTCCTAAAATAACAAGTTATCCTTTGATCAACTCATCATCTCCCTGACTGTGATGAATGGGCCGTTAGGTTGCCGATAATCATGTGGAGGCCTGAAAGGCCTTCCGTGTTTTTATCAGCTACAAACCTAGAATGCGCTTTCATTTATATGTATTTCCACATTCCTAGTGATCTCTCTCCGTATAACTCGCATCAAGTATAATAAGAGAAAAACGCCAAAGATTAGCGCTCAAAATTAGTTCTGTCCTCGCTCTCTTGACCAAGCCACATATACGGCCATGTTATGTTCATGCTCTTGGACATCTATGACCTGGACCCGTCTAACAGTGGCAGCCCAAAGCCTTATAGTTAGGAACTAGGGATAAAAAATTAATATAGGAGGATTATCTGGTTCCCTAAAAAATACTGCGGATTGCGATGAACTCTATATCCTCTAGATAGGTGCCTATAGGAGTTGGCCAACAGTGTGGGCTGTGCCCTGCAGTCTATTGCGATTCTGTACCCACTATAGAATTTAGGTAATTGCTCAATTATATAGAGCGTACCATTCATAAAAAATAGTGGGCAAGAATCTTTTGATTAAAGTCTAAATCTTAGGTTTAATGAATTAATTACTAATTAGATATGTTTTCCTTTATGCAATATACAACTTGTTCTATTGTCTCGATCATTGTTGGACAATGGATAAGTTGGTGGTACCCCAACTTTGATAAGCTCCCGGTCCGAAGCCTGAAGTGTCTGTGGAGCATGAACTGATCCTCATATTGTAGTGTGAATCTCTCTTCTT
>QRFJ01001022.1:14786-55949 GCA_006176705.1 Cocos nucifera | reverse complement strand
GCTCGATGGGAAAGAAGACCTCAGACGGGATCTCCGAGCCCTAGGACATCCCATTCTCTATCTCTGGTCCATGAACGATGAACAAAATACCATGCAGTGTAGAGAGTCACTCCCCCCTCGCCGACAGCTCCTTCTCCACCTCCAGCTAGGTTTTCTCTACCTCTGGTAGCCCCCTCATCTTTTTGAGGTACTCCTTCATGGTCTGCAACCATCTCCCGTGTGATTTCTATGGGTAGAAATATTGATTTTGGTTTCCTAGAGAAAAATGATTTTGATTTTGGAAGAAAACATAAAAATCTAGAGTGGAAATTCTTTTGCTCCCTGAATATTTTGACCTACCCAAATCTAGTTAGGGAATTTTATTCAAATTTGAAGTATGGAGACGGGGTCATTGAATCCGAGGTGAAAGGAGTTTTAATTATTTTTGATAGTGAAAAATTAGAAAGAATTATGATGACGAGAGCTAAAGGGAGCCAAATTGAAAAACTTGAAAAGAGATTAGAATGGCTCAAATATATTTTATGGAGAGAGAATATCTATGATTTAGAGGAGGTGAATGCCAACCAGTTATCTTTTGATATTCACCTCCAACATCACATTACCAGTTGGATTTTCTTTCCTAAAATTTTGTAGATTTGACTTTGTAGCTGTGAAAGATATATCCATCATGTACCATATGATTCGAGAGATCTCCTTGAACCTCCCAACACTTATGATTAGATATATGGAGGATGTGGTAGGGAGATCTAGGACTTCTCTATCCTATGGGATGGCCTTGACTTTTATTTTTCCGAAGCATACGATAGATCTTGATGGAGAGACCTCTAGAGCCCTAATGCACATAGATACATACAACGAACACTTGTTGCGCCGTATAGATTTCGAGAGACATGGTGTTCGTTGGGTTCATCGAGGAGCTCAGATTCAGACAGAGGATCCAGTTGAGTTTCCACCTATTGTTCTAATGCTGGATATTTAGATGGAGGAGCTAGTAGCACCAGTAGAGCAGATTTATAAGACCATAGAGGTACTAGTGGACCATCCAGAGAGCTCAGATAGATTGCACTCTAGACTGGATGAGGACTTATTGGATAAGATGGTCTTCTTGAGGATCATAGTAGCTATCGGCTTGGAGATTCAGTGACTAACCTCAGAAGCCATGTCATTGATCAGAGAGGAGACTGCTCAACTGATTTAGGAGATCTCTACTATGAGGATAGATACTTCTGGGCAGCCTTCTATAGATGTTAGACCATCTTCTTCTCCTCCACCTGATCCTAGTTTTTAGAGCCTGATCCTTTCACTTAAGATGCTAGGACATTACTCATGTAACCTTAGAGCTTCCCAACAATCCACTTTTTATCAAAACATAGGAGCTTGCATTTTGACCTCATATGTAATCAGTTCACGTAAACAACTTTTGGAGTAAATGAAAAAGATATTTTTCTTTTGAAAAATATGATGCCTTGATCAATATTAAAATATTTGATGTCAAAATGGCTTGATAAATATTGAAATTGCTTGATGTTTTATTATCATTTTATATCTTTGATTTTGAATTTTGCTACAAAAGTAAGGGGACCAAATTCTAAAGAATCATAATGATTGTTAAATTTTTATAATCTAAAAAATTGAATTAAAAAATTTCATTAAAATGGGAGAATAATAAAAATATTTAACATAAAAAAGAACAAATTTTAAGACTTCAATGAATGATTTGATTGATTGTTTGATACGTGAATTAACTAATAATTTGCCTTAATCAATGCTTTGTGATCTTAAAATTTCACTTAGTTATGAAAGCGGCTATATCTGTAAAATAAAGAGAAATAAAAACATTAAAGATAAAATGATAAAGTGATTGAAAATTCATTTAAATTTCATGTTACATATGCTTAATTTGAAAGAAAAAGGGGAAGAAATACTTTGATTTGTTTGAAGTTACTAAGTGAATTATGTTGGAAAATGATATCAATGAACATTCATTGCATAATACCATCGAGCTTTCATGTGCTTCTAAATTTTCAGTCTTAACTTGCATAATTTGAATGATATTGGAGTTTAAACTCTTAATAATTAATTGAAGTTTAACTGATTTTGAAACATACTCTAAATCTAATTTTTCTTGCGATAAATCATATTTTATCCTAAAGGATTCAAGTTGACTTATGCTAAGAAAATTCAATTTCATCCTTTGATTCACATATGCTTATTATCTTTGATCTACTTGACTACATTACCACACTTCTTTGAAAAATTAATAGGAGTTAACTTGGAGTTAATTTACAATATTTTCTATGCTGCAAACAAGCTGAATTTGACACTCCAAACTTGAGACTCATTTAAAGATGTAAAAATGATTTTAAGTTCCATCATATGGGACACTTTCAAAATTGGAACATCATTTGCCAAATTTCTTTTATTTGATACATTCGAGCTACATATCTTTTCCAAGTTGAATTGTTAGAATTCTTTTAAGAAAAGAAAAGAATAACTATCATGTTCACTTGTTTATTTAAAAAGCTCTAATTTTTGAACCTAAATCGAAAGTCTACTTTAGTGGTATCAAATAAAATTTTGGCTTTATCCCTTAAATATCTTGATAAAATCAGTATTCAAATATTTTCAAAAGAAGGAGAGTGCCATCAATATGATATCCTATATGTTTACTTTTCATGTTAAATGTCCATGAAGTTTAATTTTGATACCCTCTTAAACTTGATTTGAAATTTTCTGAATTTGATATATTTGTCTGAATTTCAATTAATTTTGATGATACATCCTTGATCCTTCCCATAAGCTTTTTGATGTTGTCAAAAAGGGGGAGAGGATTTGTTGAGTATATGTTATGCTTAAGCTTATAATACAGTTCATGTTAATACCTGAAATATCTATATTTAAGTTAAACGGGAGCCTTTATGAAGTATGCATTAATAATTATATATATTATCACTTAATGGCATATACTAGCTAAGCCTTTGAAACACATTAATTTTATTTTTATATATATACTCAAAGTTTTGCGATCATCAAAAAGGGGGAGATTGTTGATCCCATGATTGATTTTGATGATTGCCAAACTTTGAGTATTTAACCATGTGTTTCATGAGTGGATGTAGGTCTTTTCAAGTACATAAATTAAATAATTAATCTAAGAAAAGATCTATACAAAATCACCAAGTCAAGGGCTTTATAAAAAAAAATTTTGAGATTCTGACTTGAAGGTGTCAATCCTAAGGATAAAGGTATCTACCCCTATCCTTAAACAAAGCAAAAATTTCAAGTTTTTGAAGTTTAGAAAGTCAAAGTGTCGACCCTAAGAGCAAAGATGTCGATCCCAGGCATCTGGCATGCTCTGGCTTGGACTGGCACGTAGAGGGGACGACCCTAGGAATGACCCCTATGCTAGAGGACGATCTCAGGGTCAGCCTCTGTTGCACAAAAAAGAAAATAAAGGACAGAAATCCTTCGAATCCTAGGAGGTGTCGACACCTGAAGAAAAAATATTGACACCTAAAGAAAAAGTGTCGATACCTGAAGGAAAGGTGTCAACCCTAATGTCGGGATTGGCTACAACGGCTATCTTTCTGCACTTTTTCAATGGGTCATTCTCCACTCCAACGGCTAGTCCAAGCTTGCTAACGGCCAAAACTCACTCAATAGTCACTTCCAAGTATAAAAACAGTGAGAAAAACATTTTGGATTAAGAGATTAAGGATTAAAGTAAGAAAACTATTCAAGAAAAGGGAGTTACATTGAATATCCAAAAACAAGAGAAAAGAGAAAGATTTGAGCTTCAAATTTAGAAGGCATTCAAGAGTCATCTTCCACAACACGTCAAGCAAGTCTCTCAACATTGTTTGAAGAGAAGAGAAGCTACCAAAGAGCACATATTCAGCATCTTCTTCAAACATCAAAAGAGTTTATTTTTGCTATTAGTTTTGAGCTGAATTTTTATAGTTGTATTTTTTGTTTTTTTATAAGTTTCTTTAGGAGAAAAGAAACTTAGGGTGTAGGCTAGTCCAAGCCGGTAATTGAACGATGTATAAGTTTTGGTTGGTGAGCCTAGAAAATAAATCAGATTGATAGTGACCCTAGAGAAACTATCAATGTAGGGTTGTGGTTGGTGAGCCCAGTAAAATCAGCTGGGTTTGTTTGTGATCCCAGGTTAAAATAAATGCACTGTAATCTAGGATTATAATGAAATTCTCAAGGAGACCATAGGCAGTGGACATAGGTATGGGATTGCACTGAACCACTATAAAATCTTTGTGAATTTGTATTGTACCTTCTTCTTTATAGCTTTACTTATCTTGCATGCTTTAAATTGCTAATTACTTACTAATTTAGATTAACTCTTGCTTAAGTTCATTTACACTTGATTCCATTGCATATACTAATTCATTTTATTGAATCGAATTAAGATAAGTAAAGCACATACCTTTTTAGAGTTAAATTTGGCCAAAAATTTTATAAACTCAATTCACCCCCCTCCCCTCTTGGGTTGCTACCTTTGGGCAACAGACTTAACCAATTTATTTAAGAGTTTTATTTTTAAACAAATTAAGCTCCCACTATTTACTTGGATCCCTACACTCCCGTGGTAGAGATGCAAAAATCTCTGCAATCAATTGATTTCTAGTGGACGGTGCGATCCCACCGATTGGCTCACCACCTCACCTAACAGTTATTGGTGTTGGATCAACTGATGAGTGGATAACTCTTGTCTATTGATTCTCTAATCATGGTGCACCTAAACTTGATCTCTAATTCATGAAGCTTATTATGCCCAAAATATTTCTCCACTTCTTAGTTAAGTCAGACCCATCATTTGCATAAATTGAATTCTTGATTGGATCCTTTACTGTATTCGAAATATTGGATTCCTAGTTGCATCTTTTTGGTGCAACCGAACCACTATATCTAGCCAAGAACAATCAATCCTAGAAAGGGCCTGCACATCTATAATGGTGGAAGATCTATGACTTAATATTTTTTAGGAAGATTTGATTTAGGTCTCTTTAAACTTGACTTGACTTAGTCATAATAATTATGACTAACCTAGTGGCATGGGTTAGCTCAAATTGTTAGCCATCTCAAATTAAAACTTGATCGACATAAATGGCTAGGTAAGTGAGACTGATGGAAGGGATATACCATTAACTTAACAAGAATCCATTCAGGTTGAGTAGCTCGTAATTAAAAATAAGTTAATTATATCTACTAAACTTATCTTAGATACCAAATTATCGAATCAGAACCAATCAGGTTATCCTATAATCCAGGCTCGAATCATGGAGCTAAATTAGATCTTGATTTGATCAACCATATGTGAATGTGAGTTGACCTTGACCCAGACTTAGTCCTTTTGGGCTGGTCAATTCTAAGCACTCTTGATCCTACTTAACGAACCCTTGATTCAGTTTGATCAACCGCTAGACCTAGTTGAGCTAGCCAAGCCCGAACCTAATTTTATGAAGATGTCTTAGATCTAAAAATTTTATAATTTTTAGATCTAATTAATTTTATAATCTTAATTCTTAATTAAGTTTGGATTCATGAACAAAAATATGTATCAAAATCCTAAGATTTTAGGATCTAGGGTTTTATAGAAAAGTAAGTTCTGATTTTTTATTAAGGACGAACACGCAACACCCCTACACGCCATAAGAACATCCCATTGAATGGGAGGAGAGGATCTTTAAATCCTATTTTATTCTTATGACCAGACGGCTAAGGCGAATGCCTTAATCAGAAATATATTTTTTACTATAAAATAAGTTAGATCTAAATCATATATCGCTTATAGAATTAATGATCTAACCTATACATGCCTTGCATACATCTCATGTATCATAACTTAATTAAACACGCATGCTTTCAGATCTGATATGTCACATACAATATCTAAAAAATAAAATTTAATTTAATCATATTAAAATAAAACTATTCTAGATAGTTCATAGAACTATTTTATAACTAGTCTAAGTATGCATCTTTCATATCTTATATGAATAAATTAAAAATTAAAAATTATATTTTATTATTTTTTAGATTTTATTATAATATTTATAACATCAAAAATATAAAAATAAAATAGATCTAAATTTATATTTAATTAAATTAAAATATGATTACAGTAGACTCCACATAGACTTATTCAATACCTAGTCTAGTCATGCATCTCATACACTATATATCTAAATTATTTAATTTTTTAATTTTAGATCTAATTACATCTGATGTGATATCTAAAATTTTTTAATATCATATAATAAATAAAAAAAAATGAGATCTAAAATAGATTCAAAGAACTGCTAATGCAGCTCTGATACCAGTTGAAGAAAAAATTCTATTTTCTGCCACAGGATCGTTCAGATCTGATTGGATCTGAAGGAATATTTTCAAAAAAAAATTAAAAGTTTTAATCAAATTTGAGATATCTTGGATCTAATTCCATAGATCTAATATTAAAACTAAAAATTAAAATTAAATCTGATTTAATTTTTTTATCTTGGTTGGGTAAATAGCTTTTACCCTGCTGAAGATCTATTGTCATCCAGAGTTTTGGATGTTGCCATGCAATTACCTAGCCTCTACCTATAGATCTAATCTCAAAATATTAGATCTAGATTTGATTTGTGAAGCCTTCAAATAAACTTTGAAGGCAGCACCCTGTCTCTTGATCTATATTGTCCTATCTTGTTTTATCTTCAACTTTTCTTAACTTTTGATGGCTGAAACCTCACCAACTCTGGCGTGGACATGGAGAAGAGAAGGAGGAGCTCTAGATGGAGCATGGAGGAGGTTTATGGTGGTAGCATATGGGCATGGTGATCAAAGGATTAAGGCCCTAAGGAGCAGGGTCTTTAAATAGACTCCTGCGCCACCTTAGAGTCACATTTCATCAAGCAATCAAATTGCTTGATAACTTAGGACTCTAAAGCTGATAGCCCACATCCCCAACTTGATTTCTATCAAGTTTGGTTGGCCAAAAACATCTCCATTGGTGGTGGCATGAAAGGATAAGGAAGAGTCTAGGGCGCCCAAGACTCTTCCCTCAAGAGTTTGATCCAAATCAAATTCTATCTTAACAAAATCTAGGCACCTCCACAAATCACCAAATTTGGCACACCCAAATTATGACTCAAGCCCTATTATATCCAAAAATCAAAGAAAAAGAATTTCTAAAAAAATTTCTAGAAGGCTCTGATCCTATGACCATTAATTCTCTCAATTGGGTCAACTATTGACCCTAGTCCAATTGCATTTTAGAATAGATTTATTTCTAGAATTAATCCGACCTAGATAAGTTCCAGCCAGATGAAAATAAATTTATTTATAATTAAAAAATGAGTCAAATCAAATTTGATTCAATAGAGATAGATCAAGAAAACTATAGAAAGAGAATGTCAAGCTCAATCGTGTGCCAGCACGAATTTCTTAAACCTGATTTGATCAAATCCAAATCAATCAAACTATATTAGCTGAATTCATCATATTTTGATCTAAATTCTTATTTGTATGACTCAGTTAGGTTCAATTCCATATGGTAATGAGATATGTCATGATCTCTATCATCGATATCATCGACACATCTTTCAATGGATCAGAATTTTTATAATTCACATAATTAGAATGATCGATCATCAAGATCATTCTAATTGCTTCCAAAATCCACCGGTAACACCTAGTAATATATGGTGTTAGGCCATCAAAATTGAAAGTGAACCTCTTGGTGCAGCTACTTATGTGATTTGGTTTTTCTATCTTGAGTCCCTGCAGAATTAGGGTTAAGGTAAACTCGTCAAACCCAACATCCATCATATGAAATAATCATTCGATTCGAGTTCAATGTGAAACCCTAATAGAAACTCTTTCTATCATCTTCACATTGCCATGGCCATGGACTTAAGGACTTGATTTCATGATTATCATAGGGCTACTCCTCATCTACTGAGGTAGATAGATCTCCTATTGCTGCAATACAATTTCTACAATGATCATATTATAGCCAATATACACCTCAGGATTCTGAATGACTAAGAGATCGAGTTATGGTGTAGTCAAATTATAACACCCTCAAGGTGAACTATCAATGTAGCTCTGGTCAAAGAACCCGACACATCATTGCAGCATCAAGCCAGTCATCGATGAGAAGGTAGACTCCCTTATGACTGCTCGAGGTAGTCACACTCAATGCCCTCATTCTCTAATGAGTACTTATACTCTCACTCCGATGTCTCTACATTATAAAATCAAGACTCATCTATCCTAAGAAAGTGATCATATACCAACCTTTCGGATCGATCACCATCCTCGTGATGATCCTATGGTTAGGAGCAATTTATGAGTTAATTATAAAAATTTATGTTATAAATTTTTAACTCTTGAAAATATGAATTATCATTACCATTAATATATAGGATGTATCATAGATACTTTAAATACACATACTATGATAAAAAATAATTTTTTTATTAATTTATAGTCAAAATTATAAAATTATCCCTAAAAATATATTACAAGTGTTTAGCCAATCTGACTTCTAAGGCACACATCTAACAGTAGGTCAGTAGGAGATTCAAGCAAGACAAAAGTTTCCTGAACATTGATGATGGAAGACTAGTTTCTGTTCTAACTTTAGGAATCTTAAAACTTGTATTTGAGTTTCATACCATTGTTCTTCATGATTGTCATTTCTGTCCTAGTTTCTTTCTAAATATCATTTCTATAGGCCTTCTGGCCAAAAATAATTATAAAATTTTAATAAAAAAATAAGTTTATAATATCATTATGTACGGTGTTACTATTTTTTAATGGATATTTTAACAATGGTATGTATATGCTATCACAACCTGTTAACATAGTCTATTCAACTAGCAAGCATCCTAGATTAGATAGTGTGTCAGATATCTATTTATGGCACTATTGGCTAAGTAATATAAACAAGAACAGGATAAACAGGTTGACTTAAGAGGAAATCTTTGAACTCAATGATTGTGAATCACTTCCAATCTGTGAGTCCTATCTTCTTGATAAAATGACCAAGTCATCTTTTACTGAAAAAGATGAGAGAGCCACTAAGCTCTTAGATCTAGTACATATTGATGTATATGGGCCAATGAGCATAAGTGTTAGAGGTGGATATTTCTATTTTATCACTTTCACAGATGATCTATCTAGATATGGATATGTTTATCTAATGAAACACAAGTCAGATTCAATTGAAATATTCAATGATTTTGAAGTAAAGTATAAAAATAAACTAGGAAGAGTATTAAAACTCTTCGGTCCGATCGAGGAGGAGAATACCTTTTCAATGAGTTTCTCACATATCTAGAAGAGAATGAGATTCTCTTTTAATGAACTTTTCCATAAACACCATAGCAGAATGAGGTGTCTGAAAGGAGGAATCAGACTTTGTTAGACATGGTCTGATCCATGATGGATTTTGCTAGCTTGCCAGTATCCTTCTGGGGATATGCACTCGAGTCATCTTGCTATTTGTTAAATAGGGTTCCAAGTAAGTTCATAGTTAAGACTCCATATGAGATATGGATAGGGCCTAAGCCTGCACTTTCACATCTTAGGGTTTGGGGGTGCCCGGCTTATATCAAATAGTTAGTTATAGATAAACCTGGACCTAGGTCTGATAAGTGCACATTCATAAGATACATAAAAGAGACAAAAGAATACTATTTCTATCATACTGAAGAACAAAAGATGTTCATCAGCCTTAAGACAATCTTTTTGGAAAAGAAATTCCTTCGTAAAGAAACTGTTGTCTCTAAGGTTGAACTTGGTGAAGTTCAATAGGTAGAAAAATCAAAACCTATAGCTGAACCTGAGTCAAATTTGATTAGATCACATCCGGAGCCTAGTGTACCTACACCATTAAGGCAATCTGGTAGAGTACCGTATCACCCGGATAGATACTACAATTTCTTGGTTCAGGATGGTGATCCCATCAAACTCGATGAGAATAATGAGGATCCGATCATCTATATAGATGCTATGTAGAGATCTGATTTTGAAAAATGGCTTGAGGCTACGAAATCCAAAATGGAGTCCATGAAGGTCAACGATATGTGGACATTGGTTGATCCACACAAAGGGGTTAAATCAACTGGATGTAAGTGGATCTTCAAAAGAAAAAGGAGTGCAGATGGAAAGATAGAGATCGATAAACCCCATCTGATTGCCAAAGGGTATCGTCAACATTATGGTATTGAATATGATGAGATGTTCTCCCATGTGGCAATGCTCAAATCCATTCGAATAATAGTTGCGATAGCTGCCCATCTAGATTATGAAATCTAATAGATGGATATGAAAATAGCTTTCTTAAATGGAAAGCTGATCGAAAAGATGTATATGATATAACCTGAGGGGTTCACATCCATAGATGAGTTCAAGGTGTGCAAGCTTTAGAGATCCATTTATGCATTGAAGTAGGCATCTTGAAGTTGGAACATGCATTTTGATAAGGTGATCAAAACCTATGGCTTTGTTAAGAATGGAGAAGAGTCCTGCATTTATAAATGGATAAATGGTCCAGCAGTGGTATTCCTTATCTCGTACGTGGATGATGTTCTCTTAATAAAAAATGACATCCCTCCACTATAGAAAATAAAAGTTTGATTGTCATCTTAGTTCTCCATGAAGGACTTGGATGAAGTATTCTACATCTAGGGATGAAGATGTATAGAAATAGATCTAAAAGAATGCTTGGGTTATCTTAGTTCACGTACATAGATAATATGCTGAAGAGGTTCAGCATAGAGAATTTTAAAAAGTGCTATCTCTTGATAGGCCATAAATTTTTTTTTTTTAAGAATGATTGTTTGATAACTCCTGAAGAGAGAGAGCGTATGAGTAAAGTCCCATATGCTTCGACAATAGGATCTATCATGTATGCCATGACATGTACAAGACCAAATGTGGCATACTCACTAGGAGTAGTGAGTAGATACCAATTTGATCCTGAAGAAAACCACTAAAAAGTAGTTAAAGCCAACTTTAAGTATTTCAGAAATACTAAGGACCAATGTTTGGTTTATGGCGAGTCAGATCTAAAATTTATGGGGCTTATAGACTTTAGCTTTCAATCTAACCATGATGACAGCAAAAGCATGTTGGGATATATCTTTACTCTGAATAGTGAAGCTATTTACTGAAAGAGTTTCAAGCAGCAAACTGTGGCAAACTCTGTTTGCAAAGCAAAGTACATCATAGCATCAGATGCTGCAAAGAAAGCTATGTGGTTGAGGAAGGTTATCACCGAGCTCGGAGAAGCACCCTTCCTAGATGGTTCGGTCCTGCTCTACTATGACAATGCTGGTGCCATAGCTCAGGTGAAGGAACCAAAGGCACACTAACGGATGAAGCACATTCTGCACTGCTTTCATTTAGTTCGAGAGATCGTAGATCAAGATGACGTCGATCTTCAAAAGATCGATAAAATAGAGAACCTGACCGATCTCTTCACTAAAATCCTAGCGATAAAGAAGTTTGACAACCACAAGTCGAAGATGGATATTAGATACTATGTCGAGTGTCTTTAGGATAAGTGGAAGATGTTAGAAAATGTATCACAAAGTCAATCATCAGCCTATTAACGATTGAGCTATATTATAATTATAATTGATTCATTAATTAATAAAATATATTTTTTATTTTTTTCATCATAAGTTTTTCATCTTCTAATGAACTCTGTTATTGTGATGAAGTTCTTATCACTATTTAGGTTCGATAAGGAGAGGATTTATCGATTAGTCCTTAAAACTATTCATGTCTAAATAATAGGCTATTAATTTGGATGACAACATCTATCGAGCATAGGTCACTGTATGCCATATAGGTTGGTTGCCCTCTTAACCAAGGAGTGTAGAAATACTAGTATGGCATATAGTTGAGATGTAGGGGTACAACGTTACTGAACGTGACTAACTCTAGTATTGAAAATTATGTCCCAAAGTCAATCATCAGTCTGTTGATAGTTGAACTATCTTATAATTATAATTAATTTATTAATTAATAAAAATATTTTGGCATCTTTTTCATCATAAGTTTATATCTTCTAATGAACTCTATTATTGTGATGAAATCCTTAAGACTGTTTAGTTTCGATAAAGAGAGAATTTATCGATTAGTTCTTAAATTTGTTCACGACCAAATGATAGGCTGTTAATTAGAACAACAACGTCTATCGAGCATAGGTTGCTATATGCCATATAGGTTGGTTGTCCTCTTAACCAAGGAGTATGAAGATACTGGTATGGCATACAGGTGAGATGTATGGGTACATCATCATTGAATGTGACCAACTCTAGAGCATTCTGCTATCGAGAATGTCTCTGATGGGATATAGGCATAAGTATCCCTTGGACCTAAGATCACCTTAGTGACTTGCAAGCAACTCACTATGCTTTGGTACCAGACTAACTAAATTTTTAATTCAGCAATGGAAGATTTCTTGGCATAGTCAAGTACTTGTGAAGTCAAAGTATGATCTAGATAGAATTGACCACTCCAAGAGTTGGAGAAGAATGTATCACTATATTTCAATATAGCAAAATCTTAGCCAGGATAATCCATTAGATAGATTTGATATTTTGAAATACAATATAGACAACCTGATCAAAGTTGATAGTTGAACTCTATGGTGTCCTACAAGCATTATGGTCAAGGGGATGAATTATATGGAAACTATATCCGCATGGGTTCTAAGGATGGTATTCTACACCTTCGATCTATTCGATCATTGGATATCATTGTTTGATGGTCATTTTGATTGGTATAAAAATTTATTTTGATGCTACCGACTTAGGTTTGGACCTATGAGGTCACACACATTAGAGCTTATGATCTGATCAGATGGTTGATCAATGATTAAGAATCGTTCAAGGGTTAAACAATCAATATGATTGGTGTTTAACCTTGTGCAAGTATTATACAAGGATCGATTAGTAATTAAATTGCTAACTGGCTTAATTTGATTAAGCCAATATCTTGAGATTAAATCTAATTAAATATGATTTAATTAGATTTGGTATGGGCTTGATTAGATCAAGTCTAATTGGTTTATTTGATAAGCCAAGTGCAAGAAAGAACTAATCCTGGTCTAACTAGGACTCGGATTAACCCAATTTTCTAATTTAATTAGAAAATAAATCAAAATTAAATCTAATTTAAGCTAATTTAATTAAATCTTTAAATAGGTTAGGGTTTTGTTTAATTGGATTGATTTAATCTTGATTTTATTTGGTTAAAAGATCTTATTTGAGCAAGTCAAAACAGGGGTCCTAGTGTGACTAGGACTCCCTATCACTTGCGCCACTTAATCCACACATCCCATGCCCTTTTTGTTTTGTTTCTTATATGAAAATTCTCCACTCCCATGGCTTCTCATGCCCTCTTTCTCTCCTCTTTTTCTCATAAGGCAATTTGTTGGAAGACCAAATCAAAAGAGGAGTTAGTTTTGCTTAGGATTCTATGAGATAGAATCCTTGTTGACCAAAATACCTTTTCTTGAGTGCCGCCCCCTCTTTTAATTAATTATTCTCTTATTCTATGAAAATAATCTTCTTTTTTGTGCACCCTCCCTTGTTGCTCCATGCCAATAATTATGGAGGAGGCATCCAACTCTTGGGCGCCCCAACAACTTTCCATGTTTGGATATTCCTAGTCTAGCATTTTGATTTAACTTAAAGGGTGCCCCAACAACTTCCCATATTTGTATATTCCTAGTCTAAGATTTTAATTTAACTTAGACTCTTCTTTTTTTCTATTTTTTTGGATGAATTTTATTCTAATTTTTTTATAGAATATAGAGCATTGGGAGAGGTTTGGGGTGTGCGAAAATTAGAGGAAGAGGATCCTTGGCCATGGGGGTTCCATAGGCACCAAACTAGGTGTCTAGGTGAGAGAAAAGAGAAGAAGAAGAGGGTCTTCTTCTAGGGCTATTTTATTTTCAATCTCTCCTCCTTTTTGAGTTTTTTCTGAGAGTGTCTTAGATCAATAAACTCTCATCTTCCTTCTCATATGTTGAAGAGTCCAAATTTCAAAGAAGGGAGCATCGGATCGATCATCAAAGAAGGATCAGCACAGTACTAGCATGTTGTGCTAATTTTCTGCATCGAACTTTAGATTAGAGATCTAGACTCGTGTGGATGACTCCTAGAGGTCGGACGCATGTGCGGTTTGTGACTTCATTTTCAAGCTTGGATCAATAAGTTAGAATGTCTAACTTGCTTAGGTAACAGATCTGATCTATTAACTTCATACTTGCATTTGATGTAGTGTAGATCTAGATTGATTTGATCAACCTTTTACTTTCTTATTTGATTTTAATTTTTGATTTAATATCATATTCTGATCATGTAACAGATCTGAGATCTAGATATTTATATATTTATTTAAATAAATATTTAATTTATTTAAGTCTTCTGCTGTAAGATCTTGAAAAAATTTTCAAGATCTACCTATAAAATCCTAGATCTAGTTCCTTCAATTGGTATCAGAGCAAGATTGTTATTACATGATTTTTGTTTATATTTAGATTATTTCTTAGATTAGATCTAATTTATAATCTAATTATTAAATTAAAAATTAAAAAAAAAATAGATGTCACCAACTCACATAAGTTTGTCCTGTTGTAAGGTTTACCTCTTACAGTGAATAGATTGTCCCAGTTCGTGATGATCTGACTCTAAAAAATAAAATATTTTAGATTGCACGAACTGCCATAAGGTTGTCCTGCTATAAGGTTTATCCTTACAGTGAATAGATTGTCCTAGTATGTGCTGTTCTAAAATATTGATCATAAAATTTTAAATTAGATCTAAGAGATTTTTTGATCTGATTAAAAATATTTTAATCTAGTTTTAATCTTCATAAATATGTTATATTTGATCTAGGAAGATTTATGATTGATTATTGTTGAAACTATTTCAATTACATGAACCTGTTTAGATTAGATCTAAAATAGATTCATGTTTATGTTACTTGCATATTGATTATGAATCGAACATGTAACTTGGTTGATAGAACCATATTGTAAAAATATTTTACAAATATGAAAAGTATTTTCAAAAAGCCAAACCCCAATCCTCAGTCCAAAACTTAATTAATAATTAAGAAGTTGTTTGATTAGGTTCTAGGATTGTAAATTGAAGATCCTATGACACGAATCATAACACATGGGTTAATTGGTTAGTGGAGATTAGGTCCATTAATTAGGTTAGACCTAGGGTTAGATTAAAAAATAGATTTAATTAGAGAATTTACTAAATTTAATCAATTATTGTCTTAGATTAGGTCAAGGATTCTCTAGATCAATTGCAATAGTTGTAGTTGGTCAAGTCTATATTTTTAACAAGACCAAAGATGGACTTGATTCTTGGCTACACAGTCTAGCATGAACTATTAAGTTGATATAATTAAAACTAATTAAACTAGTTAGTGTCTAAGGTAAATCAGACTAGTAGTTTTTAATTGGCAGCCTGCTTAACTCACCATTTTTGATGGTATCTAAGACAAGCCTGGCAAACCCTTCCACTGATCGAACTTACCTAGCCTCTTGGTGAGATTATGTTTTGATCAGATCGCTTAACTATTTAAGCTAACCCATGTCAACTAGGTAAATCAATTTGATTGATTTAGGTGCTCCTAGATCAGCCTATTAATGATCTTCCTTTAGCTGACTTGGTGAAGTTAGTGGGAGGATCATGACAAGCTGGTTAATCTGACCTACTCACTTCTATAAATTAAATCTCTTAAAATTATTAGGTTCTTAAAATAAAATAGTTATATGATAACTGGATCATAGCCTCCCATTAAAGTGGATGATAATGGGTCCATCAGTTGGATAATCATTGGAGGCCCAAAGGATTGGTGCTTATCGATTGATGGAATTAGCATTCATTATATGATATCTTGGATACATCTTTCTAAATGATGGTCAGGTGGGCCAACCAAAGTTGGGCCTGATCATTCATTGGTTGGATGGGCCAAGTATGGTCATGTTAATGGTTGGACCTAACTGGATCCTTTTCTGAGAAGGCCAAAGACAACTGATCAGGGCCTGGGGCAAAATTTAATTACTAAAAATTATTTAAAAAAATAAGTGGTTATAAACCTATCCTTAGATGTATATGGATGGGCCAACCAAAGTTGGGCTCATGTACAGTCTACATGGATTCTAGTATCCACTAAGAAATTAGGATAATTTCTCAAATTAGAGGTAGAGGCTATCAATTCAAATAAAATAGTGAGAGAAATCTTTTGACTAAAGTCCAAATCTTTGGATTTAATGAATTAATTACTAATTAGGTTTTGGTTTTCTTTTCTGCAGACATGGCCACTTTTCTGTCACTCCGATCATTATTGGATAATGATAAGTTGGTGGGATCCAACTTCGATAGCTGGTACTAAAAGTTGAAGATTGTCCTAGAGCATGAACGAATCCTATATGTGCTGATGGATCCTGCACCTGAGGAGCCAGCTGCTAATACACGTGGAATAGTCAGAGACACTTATCAGAAGTGGCTTAGTGACCAAACCATGGTGCGTTGCATTATGCTAGCTGTGATGAGCGATGAGTTCAATTGCAGGTTTGAGATAACTCAGCCAAATGAAATGCTCCAAGTGTTGGAGGATTCCTTTAGCACACCTGATGATGTTGAGTGGCACCAGACTAGTTGCGCCATCTTCAATGCCAGAATGCGGGATGGAGCCTCTATCATTGATCATGTACTGTATATGATTGAGCTGATAGAGTGCTTGAACAAACTTGACTTTTCCTTGCATGAACAACTTGGGAAAGATGCAATACTAAACTCACTGCCAAAGTCCTATCTTCTTTTTCTTACTCATTACAGAATGACAAAGCCTGAAGTAAACTATCATGGCTTACCGGGGTTACTTCAGAACTTTGAGAAGGATCACCAGCTCCATAAAGAGTCGGTGAACTTAGTGGGAGGTTTGTCTTTTGGTTCTCGACCCTTTAGGAAAGGAAAGAAGAACAAGAAGAAGAAAATAAAGAAGGTGCAAGTTTAGGCTAGTACATCAGTGCAGGGCTAGATTAGAAAGATCAAGCCTGATAAGAGTCAAGCTGAATGCTTCTTTTGAAAGAAGTGAGGGCATTGGAAGAGGAACTATCCTCAGTACATTGCCTTCCAAGATCCAAACAGGCAGAGAAAGAAGCAAGCTACTGCTAGGCAAGGTATTTATATATAACTCCTTATAATTTTTTTATTTATGATATTACTAACTGGATATTGGATACCGGTAGCCCTTACCATATTTGCAATTCGTTGTAGGGGTTGCAGGTTAGTAGAAGATTCGAGCAAGGCGAGAGATTCCTAAACATTAGAGATCGAAGACTAGTTCTAGTTCTAGCTTTAAAAATTTTGAAAATTATATTTGACTCTCATACCATTGTTCTTAGTGATTATCATTTCTATCCTAGTTTCTTTTTAAATATCATTTCTGTAGGCATTTTGGCCATGAACAATTGTGAAATTTCAATAAAAAAATAAGTTTATAATATCATTGTGAATGGTGTTACTGCTTTCTATGGATAATTGAACAATGGTATATATATGTTATCACAATCTATTAATGTAGTCTATTCTACTAGCAAGCATCCTAGATTAGATAGTGTATCAGATATCTACTTATGGCACTATAGTTTAGGTCATATAAACAAGAATAGGATAAACATGTTGACTCAAGAGGAAATCCATGAAGTCAATGATTATGAATCACTTCCAACCTATGAGTACTGTCATTTTGGTAAAATGACCAAGTAACCTTTTACTGAAAAAGATGAGAGAGCCAATGAGCTCTTAGGTCTACTACATACTAATGTATATGGACCAATGAGCACAAGTGCCAAAGATGGATATGTCCACTTCATCACTTTCATGGATGATCTATCTAGATATGGATATATCTATCTGATGAAACATAAGTCGGTTTCTTTTGAAATATTCAAATGATTCTGAAGTGAAGTAGAAAAATAAATTGGAAAGAGTATTAAATCTTTTTGATCTGACCGAGGAGAAGAATACCTTTTTGGTGAGTTTCTCACATATCTAGGAGAGAATGAAATTCTCTTCCAATGGACTCCTTTTGGAACACCACAGTATAATGGTGTGTCTGAAAGGAGGAATCAAACTTTATTAGACATGGTCTGATTCATGATGAGATTTGCCAGCTTGTCGATATCCTTCTAGAGATATGTACTCGAATCAGCTTGTTATCTATTAAATAGGATTCTAAGTAAGTTTGTAGTTAAAACTCCATATGAGATATGGACAGGGCGTAAACTAGCACTTTCACACCTTAGGATTTAGGGGTACCTGGCTTATGTCAAACGGTTAGTTACAAACAAACTTGGATCTAGGTCTGACAAGTGTACATTCATAGGATACCCAAAAGAAACTAGAGGATACTATTTCTACCATGTTGATGAACAAAAGGTGTTTGTCAGCCTTAGGGCAACCATTTTGGAAAAGAAGTTTCTTGGTGAAGGAACTGTTGCCTCTAAGGTTGAACTTAATGAAGTTCAATAGGTAGAAAGTCTGACATAGAATATTGAGCCTAAGTCGGATTTGATCAGATCAGATCCAAAGCCTAGTGAACCCACACTTTAAGGCAATCCGGTAGAGTACCACGCCATCCAAACAAATACTATGGATTCTTGATCCAGGATGGTGATCCTATCGAACTCGATGAGAATGATGAGGATCATATCACTTATATGGATGCAATGCAGAGATTTGACTTTGAGAAATGGCTAGAAGCCATGAGATCCAAAATTGATTCCATGAAGGTTAATGATGTATGAACATTAGTTGACCCACCTAAAGGGGTTAAACCCATTGGGTGTAAATGGATCTTCAAAAGAAAGAGGGATGCGGATGGAAAGATGGAGATCTATAAAACCTATCTGGTTGCCACGAGATATCATCAACATTACGGTATTGACTATGACGAGACATTCTTTCCTATGGTAATGCTCAAGTCTATTCAGATCATGCTTACCATTGCTGCTCATCTGGACTATGAGACCTAGTAGATGGATATGAAGATAGTTTTTCTAAATGAAGAGCTGATCGAAGATGTGTAATGATACAACCTAAAGGATTTACATCCACAGATGAGTCCAAGGTGTGCAAGCTTCAAAGATCCATTTATAGATTAAAGCAGGTATCTCAGAGTTGGAACATGCATTTTGATAAAATGATCAAAATGTATGGCTTCGTTAAGAATAGAGAAGAACCCTGCATTTACAAATGCACAAATGGTCCAGCAATGGTATTTCTTATTTTGTACATGGATGACATTCTCTTAATCGAGAATGATATTCCGGTACTACAAGGAATAAAAGTCTGATTGTCATCACAGTTCTCTATGAAGGATTTGGGTGAAGCATCTTATATCTTAGGGATGAAGATCTATAGGAATAGATCTAAAAGGATGCTTGGTATATCTCGGTCCACGTACATAGAAACTGCGCTAAAAAAGTTCAGCATGGAGAATTTCAAAAAGGGCTACCTTCCGATAGGCCAAAAAATTTCTCTCTTTAAGAAGGATTGTTCGACAACTCCTGAAGAAAGAGAGCGTATGAGTGAATCCCATATGCTTTGACAGTGGGATCTATTATGTATGCAATGACATGTACGAGACTAGATGTGGCATACTCATTAGGAGTGGTGAGTAGATACCAGTCTGATCCTAGAGAAAATCATTGGAAGATTGTTAAAACCATCCTTAAGTATTTGAGAAATACTAAGAACCAATGGTTGATTTATGGTGAGTCAGATCTAAAGCTTATGAGGTTTACAGACTTCAGCTTTCAATCTGAATATGATGATAGTAAAAGTATGTTGGGATATATCTTTACTCTAAATGGTGGAGCCATCTACTGAAAAAGTTTTAAGCAGCATACAGTGGCTGACTCTATTTACGAAGCAGAGTACATGGCAGCATCAAGTGCAACAAAAGAAGCTGTGTGGCTAAGAAAGTTTATCACCGAGCTCAGAATAGCACCCTCCATTGATAGTCCAATCCTACTCTACTACGACAGCATTGGCGCCATAGCTCAAGCAAAGGAACCAAAGGCACACCAGCAGACAAAGCACATTCTAGCCGACCCCTTCACTAAAGCCCTAGCAATCAAGGAGTTTGACAATCATAAGTCGAAGATGGGTATTAGATACTATGCCGAGTGGCTTTAGGATAAGTGAGAGTTGTTGGAAATTGTGTCCCAAAGTTAACTATCAGTCTATTGACGGTTGAGCTATTTTGTAATTATAATTAATTTATTAATTAATAAAAATATTTTGACATCTTTTTCATCACAAGTTTACATCTTCTAATGAACTCCATTGTCATAATGAAGTCCTTAGGACTATTTAGTTTCGATAAAGAGTGGATTTATTGATTAGTCCTTAAATTTGTTCATGATCAAATGATAGGCTGTTAATTAGGACAACAGCATCTATCGAGCATAGATCGCTATATGCCATATAGGTTGGTTGTCCTCTTAACCAAGGAGTATGGAGACACTGGTATGGCATACAGGTGAGATGTATGGGTACATCATCATTGAATCTGATCAACTTCAGAGCATTCTGCTGTCAAGAATGTCTCTTATGGGATATAGGTATAAGTATCCCTTTGACCTGAGATCACCTCAGTGACTTGTAAGCAGCTCACTGTGCTTTGGTACTAGATTAACTGAATTTTTAATTCAGTAATGAAAGGTTTCTGGGCACAGTCCAGTACTTGCAAAGTCGAAGTGTGATCAAGATAGAATTGACCACTCCAAGAGTTGAAGAAGAATGTATCACCGTATTTCAATATAGCAAAATCTTGGCTAGGATAATCCATCAGATGGATTTGATATTTTGAAATACAATATGGACAACCTGATCAGAGTTGACAGTTGAACTCTCTAGTGTCCTACAAGCATTGTGATCAAGGTGATGAATTATGTGAAAACTATATCTGCATGGGTTCTAAGGATGGTGTTCTACACCTTCGACCTATCTGGCCGTCGGATATCATTGCTAGATGGTCACTTCGATTGGTATAAGAATTTATTCCTATGCTACTAGTTTAAGTTTGGACCTATGATGTCACACACATTAGAGCTTACGATCTGATCAGATGGTTGATCAACGATTAAGAATTGTTCTAGGGTTAAACAATCAATACAATTGGTGTTTATCCTAGTGCAAGTGTTGCAGTAGGATCGATTAGCAATTGTATTGCTAACTAGCTTAATTTGATTAAGCTAATAGATTCAAATTAAGTCTAATTAAATATGATTTAATTAGATTTAGTTTTGGCTTGATTGGATCAAGTCTAATTGATTTATTGGATAAGCCAAGTGCAAGAAAGAAGTAGCCCTAGTCTAATTAGGACTTAGATTAACCTAATTTTTTAATTTGATTACAAAATAAATTAGAATTAAATTTGATTTAATCTAATTTAATTAAGTTCTTAAATAGGTTAGGGCCTTATTTAATTTGATGTAGTGTAGATCTAAGATGATTTGATCAATCTTTTACTTTCTTATTTGATTTTAATTTTTGATTTAATATCATGCCTTGATTATTTAATAGATCTGAGATCTAGGTGTTTACATGTTTATTTAAATAAATATTTAATTTATTTAAGTTTTTCACTATAAGATCTTGAAAAAGTTTTCAAGATCTATCTATAAAACCCTAGATCTGGTTGCTTCGTCTAGAGCATTTTGCTATCGAGAATGTCTCTGATGGGATATAGATGTACGTATCTCTTAGACCTGAGATCATCTCAGTGGCTTGCAAGTAATTCATTATATTTTTTTTACCGAACTAACTAAATTTTTAATTCAATAATGAAAGGCTTCTGGGCACAATCATGTACTTGTGAAGTCGATATGTGATCAAGATGGAATTGACTACTCCAAGAGTTGGAAAAGAATGTATCACTATATTTTAATATAGCAAAATCTTGGTCAGGATAATCCATGAGATGTACTTGATATTTTGAAATATAATATGGACAGCCTGATCAGAGTCGATAGTTGAACTTTGAGGTGTCCTATGAGCATTTTGTCAAGGGGATGAATTAAATGAAATTTATATCTACATGGGTTCTAAGGATGTTGTTCTACACATTCGACCTATCCAGCCATCAGGTACCATTTCTAGATGGTCACTTCAATTGATACAAAAATTTATTCTTATGCTATCAACTTAGGTTAAGACCTATGGGGTCACACATATTAGAGTTCACGATACGATCGGATGGTTGATCAACGATAAAGAATCATTCTAAGGTTAAAATGATCAATACGATTGATGTTTAACCTAGTGCAAATATTACCGGAGGATCAATTAGCAATTTGATTGCTAATTAGCTTAATTTGATTAAGCTAGAGGGCTGAGATTAAATTTATTTAAATATAATTTAATTAAATTTTATTTGGGCTTGATTGGATCAAGTCCAATTGGTTATTGGATAAGCCAAGTGCAATGAAGAACTGGTGCTAGTTCAACTAGGACTTTGGTCAATCCAATTTTTTGATTTGATTAGAAAATTAAATTAAAATTAAATCTATTTTAATCTAATTTAATTAAGTTCTTAATTAGATTAGGGCCTAACTTAATTATGTTGAATTAATTTTGGTTCGATTTGGTTTGAAAAATCATGTTTGACCAAATCAAACATGGAATCCTAGTAAGACTAGGATCCATCTTGCTTGCGCCATCTATATCCCATGCCCCCCATCCCCTTTTCTCTCTTTATTTTGGGTGACAAATCCCCTCTCCCTGGACATCATGCATGCCCACTCCTCTCCTCTATTTATCATATGGCAATTAGTTGTAGACCAGGTCAAAAGGGAGAAGTTTGAATTTAATTTGAATTTTTCTTTGGATAAAGTTTTAGGAAACTAAAACTCCTCCCTAGCATGCTGCCCATTCTCCCT
Organism: Cocos nucifera; assembly: GCA_006176705.1. Lineage (NCBI taxonomy): Eukaryota > Viridiplantae > Streptophyta > Magnoliopsida > Arecales > Arecaceae > Cocos > Cocos nucifera. The sequence continues at coordinate 32,953 of QRFJ01001022.1, read as the reverse complement.
TTTTTCTCTCTATTTTATTTGATGGAAAAGAAGGAGTTTTGTGCAACAATAGTAGGTGGTCCATGCCTAAAACTAAGGAGGGCGTGCCCAAGTATTGGGTGAAGGAGAAATCCTGATTTCCTGGATAATGTTCGTTCAGATCTGATCGGATCAAAAAAAATATTTTAAAAATTTTTCTCAAGCATCCATATAAGATATAAGATGTTCCAAATCTAATTTTATAGATCTAATAAATAAAAATAAAATAAATTAAATCTAATTTAATTTATATCTTGATGTGGGTAATCTGATTATCCTTTGATAATCCTGCTGATTGCCTGAGGTTCTGGATCTAGCCACGCAAGCACCTGGCCTCTACCGATATCCACTTTGGTTGGATCTAGGAATCTTCTTCTTCTTTATCATCTCTCCAAAAATTAGATTTGGATCTGATTTGGAGGATCTTAAAAACTTCTTCTGAAGATCAGCGATTGTCTCTGCAGCAGTGCTACCTTCTTCTTTTCTCGTCAGACTTTTCTTACTTGGATCTCACCAAACTGAAGTCCAACTTCCCTTGGGCATGAGAGGAGAGAGAAGATCAGAAGATGGCATGGAGGAGAGAGAGGGGCAGCCTTTGGGTGTGGGCTAGGAGAAACTTTCTAAAAGTTGGGCGTAGATAGGGTCTTATTTATAGACCCTGCTGATCCATGCACTGCCTCTTCTTCCTGGTCAACCAATCACAACCCTTTGTGAAATCAGATCTAAATCTGATTGGTGGGAATAGAGATCCCCTGGATTCCTCCTTAGAGGGTGCCTAAGAACCCTACAAAGTTGGTTCCTTAGATGGAACTCTAAGATTGGAATCCAAAATCTATAGGAGAGGAGTCACCTAAGTGAATCCAAAAGGCAACCTGGAGTCCATCTGTGTGGGACTCCAAGCAACCCTATCCATGGGCGCACGCCAGGGTGGCATGCGCCCTTCTCCTTGCCAGGTTCTGGCAGGGGGACAGGCCCCCACCAGCTCTCCAATAGGTGCATGACATGTGGTCAAAAGTGTCAAATGACCAGTCAAAGGTCAGACTTTTGACCAAAGTCAAAGAACAAGAAATGGCAGGTGACCAAAAATGGCAGGTAATGTCTTACAAAATAAGACAACCTTTTCTGACTTGGACAACCTCCAGTCAGACCATATGAAGGCCTCTGATTGAGCACAAACTCCTTTGGCTCAGTCAGGACAACTTATTTATGATAGCAAAAGAAGAACGTTAGGTTCAATCGAGTGCTAGCACGATTTTCCTTGAACCTAATTGAATCTCATTCAGATCAATTGAACTAGATCAGTTCAATTGATGATCACCAGATTCAAACCCTTATTTGTGTGACCCAGTTAGGTTCAGTTCTGTATGGTAATGGGATATGTCATGATCTCTATCATCGACATCATCGAAACTCCTTTCGATGGATCAGAACTCTTCTGATTCGAACAGCTAGAATGATCGATCATCTAAATCATTCTAATTGCTCCCAAAATCCACCAGTGACACCTAGCAGTATATGGTGGCAACCCATCAGAGCTGAATGCGAACCTCTTGGTGCAGCTACCTGTGTGATTAAGTTCTTCTATCTTGAGCCCCGATCAGATTAGGGTTAAGGTGAACTCGTCAAACCCTAGTTTCTGTCATATGATGTAATCATTCGATTCGAGTCCAATGTGAAAATCTAAATAGAAACTCTTTCTATTATTTCACTCTCTACCATGGCCATGGGACTTCTGGACTTGATTCTCATGATCATCATAGGGCTGCTCCTCTACCACCGAGGTAGATAGATTCCATCTTGATGCAATCCAGTTCCTACAATGAACATGCTATAGCCAACATACACCTCAGGGATTTCCATATGGCTAGGAGACCGAGTAATGGTGTAGTCAAACTATAACACCCTCAAGGTGAACTGCCGATGCATGCACCTCAGGTCAAAGAACCAGACACACTACTGCAGCATCGAGTCAGTCATTGACGAGAAGGTAGACTTCCCTAATGACTACTCGAGGTGGTCACGCTCAGTGCCCTCGTTCTCTAACGAGTACCTGTACTCTCGCTCCGGTGTCTCCACACCGTAGACTCAAGACTCATCTACTAAAGAGAAGCGATTGTACACCAACCTTTCGGATCAATCACCATCCTCGTGATGATCCTATGGTCGGGAGCATTTTATGAGTTAATAATGATTATTCATGTCTTAAATTTTCAACTCTTGAAAATATGAATTATCATTACCATTAACTCAAAGGATGTATCACAGACACTAAATACACATATGTGATAGAAAATAACCCATTTTATTGATTTATAGTCAAAATTATAATTTTGCCCCTAGAAGTGTATTACAAGTGTCAGCCAATTCTGGCTTCTAGGGCACATATATCTAACAATCTCCCACTTGTCCTAAAGCCAATTGGCTACAAGTCTAAGTCCCATCTTCTCAAGGTGGGCTTCGATCTTCTGCTGGCCCAACGGCTTTGTAAGTGGGTCTGCCACATTATCTGTGGAGTTCGACTCTCTTGACCTCGACGTAACCCTTCTCGAGGTAATCATGGATGAGGTGGTATCGCCGCTCAATGTGCTTGGATTTCTGGATGAGACCTCGGCTCCTTAGCAAGGGCTATGGCGCCATTGTTGTCGCAGTATAGAGGAATGGCATCTGATGGCATTACTCCGATTCTCTGCAGCAAACTTCTTGTACCAAGAATGCTTCCTTTGCAGCCTTTCTGATGCAGCGATATATTCTGCTTCCATGGTGGAATCTGCTATCACTATTTGCTTGGAAACTTTTCCAAGCTGACAGCTCCACCATTGCACACAAACAGACTCCAGATGTCGACTTTCGATCATCTATATCGGACATGAAATCCGAGTCTGTGTATCCCTGGACTTGGAGTTCTCCATTACCAAAGACCAACATCATATCCTTAGTTCTTCTCAAGTACTTAAGGATACATTTCACAGAAGTCCAGTGTTCTTCACCTGGATTTGACTGATATCTGCTTGTGACACTCACAGCATGGGCTATATCAGGTCGTGTACATAGCATGGCATACATGAGGCTCCCTATTGCTGAAGCATAAGGGATCTTGCTCATGCATTCTATTTCCTTAGGTGTGCTAGGGCACATCTTCTTGGAAAGATAAATGCCATGTCTGAAGGATACCAAACCCCTCTTAGAGTTTTCCATGCTAAACCTCTTTAGCACTTCTTCTATGTACATTTTCTATGAAAGTCCTATCATCCTATTTGGTCTATCTCTATAGACCTTAATTCTCAAGTTAAAGGATGCTTCTCCTAGCTTTTTCATAGAGAATTCTTTAGATAACCACATTTTAACTATAGTCAACATGTGAATATTATTCCTAATAAGGAGGATGTCATCCACGTACAATACGAGGAAGACAATAGTGCTCCCACTAACCTTTTTAAAGACACATAGCGACTGTTCCATATAGATATCTTCCTCAAGATATCCATTTAAGAATGTCGTTGTCACGTCCATTTGCCATATTTCATAATTGAAATAGGCTAGAACAGCAAGCAATGTGCGGATGGATTTAAGCATAGCTGCTGACGAAAAGGAATCCTGATAGTCAATGCCTTTGCATTGATTATAATCTTTTGCCACTAGTCTAGCTTTGAATGTCTCCACATTTTCATCTGCACCAATCTTTCTCTGGTAGATCCATTTACACCCAATAGGTACTATACCTTCTGGTAGATCTACTAAGGTCTAGACTTGGTTTGAGTGCATCGAGTCAATTTCTGACTTCATTGCCTCTAACCATTTCTCAAAGTTGATATTCGATATCGCCTCGTTTTAGGTTTTGGGATCATCACCATGAACCCCATTACCTATGAGGATCATTTTCTCTACTTTCTCTAAAATAGTATCTAAGTACCTCTCAGGAGGATGGAAATCCCTTTTCGATCTACGAGGTGGAGGAGGTAGTGAATGTATTGGCTTAACCTAATTTGGTTCCATTTGGTCCTTAGCTCGTTGCTCTTTTGAGACTTTCTCCTCGAGCTTGATCAGCTTTCCATTGCCACTATCTTGAATAAACTATTTTTCAAAAAAGATGGCATGTCGACTCACAATCACATTGTAATCTTCTGGAATGTAGAAATAATATCCTAATGACTCTTTAAGATATCCTATAAATCAAGCTCTAAAGGACCTAAAGTCTAACTTGTTTGCTTGTTGTCTTTTGACATGAGCCGAACAACCCCAAATTTTGAGATGACTCAGACTTAATTTTTTATCATGCCATATCTCATACGGTGTGGTCGGAACGATTTTAGAAAGAACCCTATTCAGTAAGTATGTTGTAGTTAACAAACAGTATTCCTAAAGAAAATCAGAGAGGTTTGTGAAGCTCATCATAGATCGGACCATATCTAATAGGATCCGATTTCTTCATTCTAAAATCTCGTTGAGTTGAGATGTTACAGGTGGAGTCCATTGAGAGACTATGCCATTTTTCTTGAGATAGTCCAAAAATTTCCGACTAAGGTATTCACCTCCTCGATCTAATCAAAGAATCCTAATGGATTTTTCTATTTGCTTTTCTACTTCATGTCTGAATTTTTTGAATTTTTCAAAAGCTTCAGACTTGTGTCTCATAAGATACACATACCCACACCTAGATAAATCATCGGTAAAGGTTATAAAGTAGACAAACTTGTCTCTAGCCAGCATATCAAATGGGCCGCACACATCAGTATGTAATAAGGCAAGAAGATCCATGGCCCTTTCCCCATGTCCTACAAAAGGGAGCTTAGTCATTTTACCATGAAAATAAGATTCACAAATTGGATATGACTTGGAAGTCAACGGACTCAATAAACTAATTTTTTGTAATTTGTTAATCCTATCTTCTGCTATATGACCTAGTCTTAGGTGCCATAGATATCTATCATTTGGACTATCCCTAGGTTATTTCATGGTATTCACATTTTGAAGAAAAATCCTGATTTTCTGGATCAGGTTCGTTCAAATCTGATTGGATCGAGAGGCATATTTTAAAAATTTACTCTTATATCATAATCAGATCTGACACTTTTCAGATATGATTTTATTATCAAATAAATCAAAAAATTAAATTAAATTAATTTTAATTATTTTTACCTTGATTCTGGATAATCTGATTATCCGTTGATGATCCTGCTGAAGCCCTGAGGTTCTGGATCTAGCCACGCAAGTGCCTAGCCTCTACTGGATCCACTCAGGCTGGATCTCGAGATCTTCTCTTTCTCTTTCTTTTTTTCAAAAATTAGATCTGGATATGATTTGGAGGATCTTCAAAACTTCTTCTGAAGATCACCCGTCGTTTTGCAGTAGTGCTGCCTTCTTCCTTTTTTGTTAGCCTTTTCTTGCCTGACTTGCGCTAATCCGAAGGCCCAACTTCCTTGGGCATGGAGAGGAGAGAGAGGGCTAGATGGTGGCATGATGAAGGGAGAGGGGCAGACTTAGGACATGGCTAAGAGGAGGAGATGTCAGAAGTGGGCGCAGATAGGATCTATTTATAGACTCTGCTGTGCCATACAGTGCTGCATCACCCCGACCAATCACGTTGCTTCATGCAATTAGATCTAAATCTGATTGATGAGATGACATCACCTAATGCAATCAGATGAGAGACCCATAGGTTCATTCTTAGATGGTGCCTAAGATAGGTCAAAGTAGATACCCAAGGGCCACCTAAGTAGAAACCAAGAAGCAACCTGGAGTCCCATCCATATGGGACTCCAGCATCCCAATCCATGGGCGCATGCCATCCTAGGTGTGCGCCCCCTTCTTTCTAATCTCCAAAGAGGGGACAAGCCTGTATCTACTCTTCAATAAGTGCATGATACATGTATAGATGTCTAAGGGTCAAAGGTCAATGTTTGACCAAGTCAAAGTACAAGAATTAGCAGGTGATGAAAAATGATGGGTGTTGTCTCAAATTTATCTCATAAAATAAGACAACTCTTTTCTGACTTGGACAACCTCCAATCAGACCATATGAAGGCCTCTGATTGAGCACAAACTCCTTTGGCTCAGTCAGAGACAACTTATTTATGATAGTAAAAGAAGAACGTTAGGTTCAATCGAGTGCTAGCACGATTTCCTTGAACCTAATTGAATCTCATTCAGATCAATTGAACTAGGATCAGTTCAATTGATGATCACCAGATTCAAACCCTTGTTTGTGTGACCCAGTTAGTTTCAGTTCTGTATGGTAATGGGATATGTCATGATCTCTATCATCGACATCATCGAAACTCCTTTCGATGGATCAGAACTCTTCTGATTCGAACAGCTAGAATGATCGATCATCTAAATCATTCTAATTGCTCCCAAAATCCACCAGTGACACCTAGCAGTATATGGTGGCAACCCATCAGAGCTGAATGAACCTCTTGGTGCAGCTACCTTGTGTGATTAAGTTCTTCTATCTTGAGCCCCGATCAGATTAGGGTTAAGGTGAACTCGTCAAACCCTAGTTTCTGTCATATGATGTAATCATTCGATTCAAGTCCAATGTGAAAATCTAAATAGAAACTCTTTCTATTATTTCACTCTCTGCCATGGCCATGGGCTTCTGGACTTGATTCTCATGATCATCATAGGGCTGCTCCTCTACCACCGAGGTAGATAGATTCCATCTTGATGCAATCCAGTTCCTACAATGAACATGCTATAGCCAACATACACCTCAGGAATTCCATATGGCTAGGAGACCGAGTAATGGTGTAGTCAAACTATAACACCCTCAAGGTGAACTGCCGATGCACCTCAGGTCAAAGAACCAGACACACTACTGCAGCATCGAGTCAGTCATTGACGAGAAGGTAGACTTCCTAATGACTACTCGAGGTGGTCACGCTCAGTGCCCTCGTTCTCTAACGAGTACCTGTACTCTCGCTCCTGGTGTCTCCACACCGTAGACTCAAGACTCATCTACTAAAGAGAAGCGATTGTACACCAACCTTCCGGATCAATCACCATCCTCGTGATGATCCTATGGTCGGGAGCATTTTATGAGTTAATAATGATTATTCATGTCTTAAATTTTCAACTCTTGAAAATATGAATTATCATTACCATTAACTCAAAGGATGTATCACAGACACTAAATACACATATGTGATAGAAAATAATCCATTTTATTTATTTTAGTCAAAATTATAATTTTGCCCCTAGAAGTGTATTACAAGTGTCAGCCAATTCTGGCTTCTAGGGCACATATATCTAACAATCTCCCACTTGTCCTAAAGCCAATTGGCTACAAGTCTAAGTCCCATCTTCTCAAGGTGGGCTTCGATCTTCTGCTGGCCCAACGGCTTTGTAAGTGGGTCTGCCACATTATCTATGGAGTCGACTCTCTTGACCTCGACATAATCCTTCTCAAGGTAATCACGGATGAGGTGGTATCGCCGCTCAATGTGCTTGGATTTCTGGTGAGACCTCGGCTCCTTAGCAAGGGCTATGGCGCCATTATTGTCGCAGTATAGAGGAATGGCATCTGATGGCATTACTCCAATTTCTGCAGCAAACTTCTTGTACCAGAATGCTTCCTTCGTAGCCTTCTGATGCAGCGATATATTCTGCTTCCATGGTGGAATCTGCTATCACAGTTTGCTTGGAACTCTTCCAGCTGACAGCTCCACCATTGCACACAAACAGACTCCCAGATGTCGACTTTCGATCATCTATATCAGACATGAAATCCGAGTCTGTGTATCCCTGGACTTGGAGTTCTCCATTACCAAAGACCAACATCATATCCTTAGTTCTTCTCAAGTACTTAAGGATACATTTCACAGAAGTCCAGTGTTCTTCACCTGGATTTGACTGATATCTGCTTGTGACACTCACAGCATGGGCTATATCAGGTCGTGTACATAGCATGGCATACATGAGGCTCCCTATTGCAGAAGCATAAGGGATCTTGCTCATGCATTCTATTTCCTCAGGTGTGCTGGGGCACATCTTCTTGGAAAGATGAATACCATGTCTGAAGGGTATTAATCCCCTCTTAGAGTTTTCCATACTAAACCTCTTTAGTACTTTCTCTATGTACATCTTCTGTGAAAGTCCTAGCATCCTATTCGGTCTATCCCTATAGACCTTAATTCCTAGAATAAAGGATGCTTCACCTAGGTCTTTCATGGAGAATTCCTTGGACAACCATATTTTGACTGATGTCAACATGGGAATATCATTCCCAATAAGGAGGATGTCATCCACGTACAATACGAGGAAGACAACAGCGCTCCCACTGACCCTTTTTGAAAACACATGGTTCCTCTTCATTTTTGATGAAACCAAACTTTTTGATCACATCATTGAAACGAGTGTTCCAGCTCCGAGATGCTTGCTTAAGTCCATATATGGACCTTTGCAGCTTGCAAACCTTGTGATCAGTATCACTGGATGTGAAACCTAGCGGCTGTTCCATATAGATATCTTCCTCAAGATATCCATTTAAGAATGCCGTTTTCACGTCCATTTGCCATATTTCATAATCGAAATAGGCTGCAACGGCAAGCAATGTGCGGATGGATTTTAGCATAGCTACTGGGGAAAAGGTATCCTGATAGTCAATGCCTTCGCGTTGACTATAACCTTTTGCCACTAGTCTAGCCTTGAATGTCTCCACATTCCCATCTGCACCAATCTTTCTCTTGAAGATCCATTTACACCCAATAGGTACTATACCTTCTGGTGGATCTACCAAGGTCCAGACTTGGTTTGAGTGCATCGAGTCAATTTCTGACTGCATTGCCTCTAGCCATTTCTCGGAGTCGATATCTGATATCGCCTCGTTGTAGGTTTTGGGATCATCACCATGAGCACCATTACCTACGAGGAACATTTTCTCTACTTCCTCTGAAATAATACCTAAGTATCTTTCAGGGGGATGGAAAACTCTTTTCGATCTACGAGGTGGAGGAGGTAGTGTTCTTATTGGCTCAACCTGATTTGGTTCCAACTTGGTCCTTAGCTCGTTGCTACTTGTGAGACTTTCTCATCAAGCTTGATCTGCTTTCCAATGCCGCTATCTTGAATAAACTATTTTTCAAGAAAGATGGCATGTCGACTCACAATCACATTGTGGTCTTCTGGAATGTAGAAATAGTATCCTAATGACTCTTTAGGATATCCTATGAATCGAGCTCTAAAGGACCTAAACTCTAACTTGTCCGCTTGTTGTCTTTTGACATGAGCCGGACAACCCCAAATTCTGAGATGACTCAGACTTGGTTTCTTACCGTGCCATATCTCATACGGTGTGGTAGGAACGGTTTTAGAGGGAACCCTATTCAGTAGATAGATTGAAGTTAACAATGAAGTGTCCCCAAAGAAAATCAGGGAGGTCTGTGAAGCTCATCATGGATCGAACCATATCCAATAGAGTCCGATTTCTCCGTTCTGAAACCCCGTTGAGTTGAGGTGTTCCTGGTGGAGTCCATTGAGAGACTATGCCATTGTCCTTGAGATAGTCTAGGAATTTTCGGCTAAGGTATTCACCTCCTCGATCTGATCGAAGAACCTTAATGGGTTTTTCAGTTTGTTTTTCTACTTCATGTCTGAATTCTTTGAACTTTTCAAAAGCTTCAGACTTGTGTCTCATAAGATACACATACCCATACCTAGACAGATCATCGGTAAAGGTAATGAAGTAGACAAAATTGCCTCTAGCCGGCACATCAAATGGGCCGCACACATCAGTATGTACTAGGGCAAGGAGATCTGTGGCCCTCTCCCCATGTCCAACAAAAGGGAGTTTAGTCATTTTGCCTTGAAGACAAGATTCACAAGTTGGATATGACTCGGAAAGTCAATGGACTCAATAGCCCATTTTTCTCCAATTTGTTGATCCTATCTTCTGCTATATGACCTAATCTCAGGTGCCATAGATATCTATCATTTGGACTATCCCTAGGTCGTTTGGCATTCACGTTTTGCTCGATAGTTAAAATAGGTACATCAATATGTAGCTGATAAAGACCATTAATAAGGAAACCATTTGCAATTTTATTTCTTTCATAAAGAATGTTACAATGGTCCTTAAAGAAGGTAATCACATAAGCCTTCTTGTGCTAAGCATGAAACAGAAATCAAATTCCTGCTAGCTGCAGGCACATAATAACAGTCTTTCAAAACTAAGTCTAAACCAGATGGTAATCGAAGAGGGTATGTTCCCACGGCTACTGCAGCAACTCTTGCTCCATTACCGATGCGTAGGATCATGTCTCCATCCCTCAGCCTCCTGCTATCCTCAAGACCCTGCATAGAAGTGCACAGATGAGCACTAGAACCAGAGTCAAGCACCCAACTGGATGCAGAAGAAACCGTAAGGTTAGACTCAATAACGAGCATACCTCCAGAAGGACCTTCCTTCTTGTTCTTCAGGGTGGCCAGGTAAGTAGGGCAGTTCCGCTTCCAATGGCCGTCGCTGTTGCAATGGAAACACTTTCCTTTGACATCGGCCTTTTTTCTTCGGATTCTGCCTTCTTCTTCTTCTTTGATCCTTCCACCTTTTGCTTTTTCACAGACTTCTTTTTCTTTCCATAAGACTTTCTTTTGGAAGAAGTCCGTTCCATAGCAAGAACTGAGCCTTTAGAACCTTTCATAGAAAGCTCAGCGGTAACCAGCATATTCATTAATTCGGCCAAGGAATTTTGAAGTTTATGCATGTGGTAATTCATGATGAATTGCCCATATGCATCAGTCAAGGATTGCAGAATAATATCATTCTGCAGGTCCAAGTCCAACTTCACACCGAGCTTCTCAAGCTCTTCCATGTCCTTGATCATTGTCAGACAGTGATCTTGGACTGACTGCCCATCACGCATCTTAGCCTTAAAAAGTCATTTTCGTGACTTGATATTTGGCTGCGCGACTCTGTTCACCAAACATCTCCTGCAGGTGAGCCAACATTTGGCGAGCAGTCCCGATATCTTCATGTTGGCGCTGGAGCTCATCAGACATCGAGCCCAACATGTAATATCTGGCCTTATTATCTTCGTCTATCCATTTTTCCAGAGATGCTCTCTGTTCAAGTGGATGGACGGAGCTGGTAAGGTGGGAGGGTCCTGGTCCAAAACATGGGTTAACTTCTCAGAACCCAAAATAATTTTGTAGTTCCTGAGCCAATCTTTATAATTGGGTCCAGTCAGTCTATGTGTGTCCAGGATACGTGCCAATGGGTTGGACGCAGACATTTTCCTGTAGAGAGTCAAAGATTCTAGTTAGATACTGTAATTTTGACTTGACCAATTTGTTTAGGGATTTTATTTTTAAACAAATTAGCTCCCACTATTTTCTCGGATCCCTACACTCCCTCTGTAGAGATGCGAAAATCTCCACGATTAATGATTTCTAGTGGGTGGTGCGGTCTCACCAACTGACTCATCACCTCACCTAACAGTTATTGGTGATGGGTTAGCCAATGAGTGAACAACTCTTGTTCAATGATTCTCTAATCATGGTGCACCCAAACTTGGTCTCTAATTCATGAATCTCACCGTATCCAGAATATTGATCCACTCCTTAGTTAAGTCAGACCCACCATTTGCATAGACTGGGTTCCTAATTGAGTCTCTCACCGTATCCAAGAATATTGAGCCCAACTCATCCTCCAGCCCATAGCATCCAATGCCTAATAGACATGGTTGCATCTTTTCGGTGCAACTGAGCCACTGTATCCAGCCGAGAACAATCAACCCCGGGAAGGGCCCGCACATCTACAATGGTGGAAGACCTCAGACTTAATCTTTTCTTAGGGAGAATTGATTCAGGTCTCATTAAACTAGACTTGGCTTAGTCATAACAATTATGACTAACCTAGTGGCATGGGTTAGCTCGGATTATTGACCACCTCAGATCAGAACTGTGTCAACAGATATGGCCAGGTAAGTGAGACCGGTGGAAGGAATATGCCATTAACTCGTACAAGAATGCATTCAGGTCGAGTAGCTTCCAATTAAAAACCAGTCGGTCGTATCTGTGCCAAACTTACCTTAGACACCAAATTGTTGAGTCAGAACCAATTGGGTTAGCCTACAATCCAGACTCTAACCTCTGAGCCTAATTAGGTCTTGCTTGATCGTGACTCGATCTTGACCCAGACTTAATCCTATTAGGCTGGTCAATTTAAGCATTGTTGATCCCATCTAACCAACTCTTGATTCGGTTTGATCAACCGCTTAGACCTAATTGAGCTACCCAAGCCCGAACCCAGTATTATGAATATGTCTTAGATCTGAAATTCTCAATTTTAGACCTAATTAATATTTCATAAACTTAATTCTTAATTAAGTAGGGTTCATAAACAAAATATGCACAATAAATCCTAGGGTTTCAGGATCTAGGGTTTTGCAGAAAGTAAGTTTTGGGTTTCTGATTAAGGACGAACACGCAGCACCCCTACACATCATAAGAACACCCCATCGAATGGGAAGAGAGGGCCTTTAAACCCTTCTTCGTTCTTATGACCGGACGGCCAAGAGGAACGCCTTAATCAGGAACATTCAATACTACAAAAACAATATCAGATCTATATCATATATCTCATATACAAAAGTAGATCTAATCATGGCATATTTTGCATACATCTCATGTATCAAATCATGCATATTTTCAGATCTAAATTATCTCATAATAATCTAAAAAATTAGATTTAAATTGATCTTATCAAAATAAAATTCTAATCTAGACAACTATTTGTAGAACTATTCTACAACTAGTCTAGACATGCATCTATCATATCTCATATGATATTTAAAATTAAATAATTTATTTTTGCTATTTTTTAGATGTTATTATAACATTTATAATATCAAAAAATAGTAAATAAATAGATCTAAAAAATATGATTTAATCAAATTAAAATTATGATTATACAAGACTATTCTATAGAACTATTCTATTCTAGAACTAGTCATGCATATCTTCATAATTCTTAGATCCTAATTATTTAATTTTAATTTTTTTTTTCTAATTTTAGATCTGATCACATCTCATGTGACATCTGAAATCACTAATTTTTAATAAATTTAAAATTAGATCTAAATAAATTTTATAGAACCATGGCTCTGATACCAGTTGAAGGAGAAATCCTGATTTTTCGGATCCAGGTTCGTTCAGATCTGATCAGATCAAGAGATATATTTCAAAAAATTTTCTCTTAGATTCTAATCAGATTTGATAATTTTTAGATCTAATTTTATTAATTTAATAAATAAAAAAAATAAAATTAAATTAAATTCAAATTAATTTTACCTTGATTCTGGGTAATCCTATTACCCATTGATGATCCTGCCGAAGCCCGGAAGGTTCTGGATCTAGCCACGCAAGCGCCTGGCCTCTACCGGATATCCACTTAGGCTGGATCTGGAGATCCTTCTTCTTCTCTATCTTTTCTCCAAAAATTAGATCTGGATCTGATTTGGAGGATCTTCAAAACTTCTTTTGAAGATCAGCAGTCGTCCTTCTGCAGCAGCGCAGCCTTCTTGCTTTTTCGATCAGCCTTTTCTTGCCTGAACTCGCACCTAATCTAAAGGCCCAAAACTTCCTTTGGAGTGGAGAGGAGAGAGAGGGCTAGATGGTGGCATGGAGAAGGAGGGAGAGGGGCAGCCTTGGGGCATGGCTAAGAGGCGGAGATCTTAGAAGTTGGGCGCAGTTGGGATAGGGTCTTATTTATAGACTCTACTGTGATCCATACAGTCCTCTTCTTCCCTGAACCAATCACAACCCTTTGTGAAATCAGATCTAAATCTGATTGGTGGGATGACATCATCTAATGCAATCAGATGAGAGACCCATAGGATTCATTCTTAGATGGTGCCTAAGATAGTCAAAGTAGATACCCAAGGGCCATCTAATTAGAAATCCAAGAAGCAACCTGGAGTCCCATCCGTATGAGGACTCCTAGGCGCCTCCTATCCATGGGCACACGCCATCCTAGGTGTGCGCCCCCTTCTTTGCCGAATTTCCATAGAGGGGGACAAGCCCCCTACCAGCTCTCCAATAGGTGCATGACACATGGGTCAAATGTCCAATGGTCAAAGGTCAAAGGTAGACTTTTGACCAAAGTCAAAGAACAAGAAATTGGCAGGTGACCAAAAATGGCAGATGTAATGTCTCAAATTTATCTCATAAATTAAGACAATCCTTTTCTGACTTGGACAAGCTCCAGTCAGACCAGGTAAAGATAGGCCTCTGATTGAGCACAAACTCCTTTGGCTCAGTCGAGACAACTTATTTATGATAGAAAAAGAAGAACGTTAGGTTCAATCGAGTGCTAGCACGATTTCTTGAACCTAATTGAATCTCATTCAGATCAATTGAACTGGGATCAGTTCAATTGATGATCACCAGATTCAAACCCTTATTTGTGTGACCCAGTTAGGTTCAGTTCTGTATGGTAATGGGATATGTCATGATCTCTATCATCGACATCATCGAAACTCCTTTCGATGGATCAGAACTCTTCTGATTCAGACAGCTAGAATGATCGATCATCTAAATCATTCTAATTGCTCCCAAAATCCACCTAGTGACACCTAGCAGTATATGGTGGCAACCCATCAGAGCTAAAAATGCGAACCTCTTGGGTGCAGCTACCTTATGTGATTAAGTTCTTCTATCTTGAGCCCCGATCAGATTAGGGTTAAGGTGAACTCATCAAACCCTAGTTTCTATCATATGATGTAATCATTCGATTCAAGTCCTGATGTGAAAATCTAAATAGAAACTCTTTCTATTATTTCACTCTCTACCATGGCCATGGGCTTCTGGACTTGATTCATCATGATCATCATAGGGCTGCTCCTCTACCACCGAGGTAGATAGATTCCATCTTGATGCAATCCAGTTCCTACAATGAACATGCTATAGCCAACATACACCTCAGGGTTTCCATATGGCTAGGAGACCGAGTAATGGTGTAGTCAAACTATAACACCCTCAAGGTGAACTGTCGATGCACCTCAGGTCAAAGAACCAGACACACTACTGCAGCATCGAGTCAGTCATTGACGAGAAGGTAGACTTCCTTAATGACTACTCGAGGATGGTCATGGTCAGTGCCCTCATTCTCTAATGAGTACCTATACTCTCACTCTGGTGTCTCTACACCATAGACTAAAGACTCATCTACTATGAAAAAGTGATTGTACTAATCTTTCAGATCAATCACCATCCTCATGATGATCCTAGGATCAGGAGCATTTTATAAGTTAATAAATAAAAATTCATGTCTTAAATTTTCAACTCTTGAAAATATGAATTATCATTATCATTAACTCAAGGGATGTATCGCAGATACTAAATACACTTAAGTCATAGAAAATAACCAATTTTATTATTTATAATCAAAATTATAATTTTACCCTTAGTAGTGTATTAAAAGTGTCAGCCAATTCTGACTTCTAGGGCACACATATCTAACACATTTTGCTAGATATTAAAAATAGATACATCAACATGTAACTGATAAAGATCATTAATAAGAAAACCACTTGCAATTTTATTTCTTTCATAAAGAATGTTACAATGGTCCTTAAGAAAACTAATTACATAGCCTTCTAATGCAAGGCAAGAAATAGAAATCAAATTCCTACTTACTACTGGCACATAATAATAGTCTTTTAACACTAAGTCTAAACTAAATGGTAGTCAAAGAGGGTAAGTTCCCACGACCACGGTAGCAACTCTTGATGCATTTATGATGTGCAGGATCATCTCACCATCCCTCAGCCTCCTGCTATCCTTAAGATCCTACATAGAAGTGCACAAGTGAGCACTAGAACCAGAGTCAAGCACCCAACTAGATGTAGAGGAAACTATAAGGTTAGACTCAATAATGAGCATACCTCCAGAAGGACCTGCCACCTTCTTCTTTAGGATGGCCAGGTAAGTAGGGCAGTTCTGCTTTCAGTGGCCATCATTATTGCAATGGAAATACTTTTCTTTGTCAGCGGCCTTCTTCTTCAGCTCTATCTTTTTCTTCTTTCCTCCTTCCATCTACTTTTTCACAGACTTCTTCTTCTTTCCAAAAGATAGTCCATTCCATTCTTTTAGAACCTCATGGCTCAGCGATAACAGTGAAGGAAAATCCTGATTTCCGGTCCAGGTTCGTTCAGATCTGATCAGATCAAGAGATATATTTCAAAAAATTTTTTCTTTGATCCTAATCAGATCTGAGATGTTTTAGATCTGATTATTATTATTTTAAAAATTTAAATAAAATTAAGATAAATTAAATCAAATTTAATTTACCTGATTTGGGTAATCCTATTACCCTGTTGATGATCCTGTATGCAGCGGAAGGTTCTGGATCTAGCCACGCAAGCGCCTGGCCTCTACCGGTATCCACTCAGGTTGGATCTGGAGATCCTCTTCTTCTCTATCATGTCTCCAAAAATTAGATCTGGATCTGATCTGGAGGATCTTCAAAACTCCTTTTGAAGATCAGCAGTCGTCCTTTGCAGCAGCGCAGCCTTCTTGCTTTTGATCGCCTTTCTCTTGCTTGAATCGCACCAACAAAAATCCAAAACTCCTTTTGGATGTGGAGAGCAAGGGGAGAAGGTGGTTTGGCATGGAGAAGGAGGGGAGAGGCAGCCTTGGGGCGTATGGAAACTCTTAGCTTCAATCTCATATCAATCTGAGTTGGGTACAGGGTCTTATTTATAGACTAAGCTGTGATCCAACTCCTCTTCTTCCCAACCAATCACAACCCTTTGTGAAATCAGATCTAAATCTGATTGGTGGGAATAGAGTCCCCTGGATTCCTCCTTAGAGGGTGCCTAAGACCAGTCAAAGTTGGTTCTTAGAAGAACTCTAATTGGAATCCAAAAAGGAGATGGAGTCCTTGTCCAACAAGGACTCCTAGGCGCCTCCAACTTGGGCACACGCCTAGGGTGGCGTGCGCCCTTCTCCTTGCCAGGTTCTGGTAGGGGGACAGGCCCCCACCAGCTCTCCAATAGGTGCAATGACATGTGGTCAAAAGTCAAAGTGTCAATGGTCAACGTTTGACCAGTCAAAGGTAGACTTTTGACCAAAGTCAAAGAACAAGAAATGGCAGGTGACCAAAAATGGCAGGTAATGTCTTACAAAATAAGACAACCTTTTCTGACTTGGACAATCCTCCAAGTCAGACCATATGAAGGCCTCTGATTGAGCACAAACTCCTTTGGCTCAGATAGGACAACTTATTTATGATAGCAAAAGAAGAACGTTAGGTTCAATCGAGTGCTAGCACGATTTCCTTGAACCTAATTGAATCTCATTCAGATCAATTGAACTAGATCAGTTCAATTGATGATCACCAGATTCAAACCCTTGTTTGTGTGACCCAGTTAGGTTCAGTTCTGTATGGTAATGGGATATGTCATGATCTCTATCATCGACATCATCGAAACTCCTTTCGATGGATCAGAACTCTTCTGATTCGAACAGCTAGAATGATCGATCATCTAAATCATTCTAATTGCTCCCAAAATCCACCAGTGACACCTAGCAGTATATGGTGGCAACCCATCAGAGCTGAATGCGAACCTCTTGGTGCAGCTACCTGTGTGATTCAGTTCTTCTATCTTGAGCCCCGATCAGATTAGGGTTAAGGTGAACTCGTCAAACCCTAGTCTCTGTCATATGATGTAATCATTCGATTCGAGTCCAATGTGAAAATCTAAATAGAAACTCTTTCTATTATTTCACTCTGCCATGGCCATGGGCTTCTGGACTTGATTCTCATGATTATCATAGGGCTGCTCCTCTACCACCGAGGTAGATAGATTCCATCTTGATGCCATCCAGTTCCTACAATGAACATGCTATAGCCAACATACACCTCAGGGTTCCATATGGCTAGGAGACCGAGTAATGGTGTAGTCAAACTATAACACCCTCAAGGTGAACTGCCGATGCACCTCAGGTCAAAGAACCAGACACACTACTGCAGCATCGAGTCAGTCATTGACGAGAAGGTAGACTCCCTAATGACTACTCGAGGTGGTCACGCTCAGTGCCCTCGTTCTCTAACGAGTACCTGTACTCTCGCTCCGGTGTCTCCACACCGTAGACTCAAGACTCATCTACTAAAGAGAAGCGATTGTACACCAACCTTCCGGATCAATCACCAT
>QRFJ01001022.1:0-13866 GCA_006176705.1 Cocos nucifera | reverse complement strand
CATCTACTAAAGAGAAGTGATTGTACACCAACCTTCTGGATCAATCACCATCCTCGTGATGATCCTATGGTCGGGAGCATTTTATGAGTTAACAATGATTATTCATGTCTTAAATTTTCAACTCTTAAAAATATGAATTATCATTACCATTAACTTAAAGAATGTATCACAAACACTAAATACACATATATGATAGAAAATAACCCATTTTATTTATTATAGTCAAAATTATAATTTTGCCCCTAGAAGTGTATTACAAGTGTCAGCCAATTCTGGCTTCTAGGATACATATATCTAACAAACAACCAGCATGTTCATAAGTTCGGCCAAGGAATTTTGAAGTTTATGCATATGGTAGTTCATGATGAACTGCCCATATGCATCAGTCAAAGATTGCAAAATTATATCATTCTATAGATCCAAGTCCAACCTCACTTCGAGCTTCTTAAGCTCTTCCAAATCCTTTATCATCATCAGATGATGATCTTGGACTGACTGCCCATCATGCATCTTAGCCTTGAAAAGTTGTTTAGTAACTTGATACTTGGTTGTACGACTCTGTTCACCAAACATTTCTTGTAGGTGAGCCAACATTTGGCGAGCAGTCCTGATATCTTCATATTGGTACTGAAGTTCATCAGACGTCGAGCCCAACATGTAATATCTGACATTGTTATCTTCGTTTGTCCACTGATCCAGTGATGCTCTCTGTTCAGTGGATGGACGGGCTGGTAAGGTAGGAGGGTCCTAATCCAATACATGAGTTAACTTCTCAAAACCCAAAATGATTTTGAAGTTCTAGAGTCAATCCTTATAATTTGGTTCGGTCAGTTTATGGGTGTCCAGGATTCGTTCTAATGGATTGGATGTGGACATTTTTTTATAGAGAGTCAAAGTTTTTAGTTAGATATTATAATTAAAACTTAACCAATTTATTTAGGAATTTTATTTTTAAATAAATTAGCTCTCACTATTTTCTCGGATCCCTACACTCCCTCTGTAGGGATGCAAAACTCTCCATGATTAATGATTTCTAGTGGATGGTGTGGTCCAACCTAGTGACTCATCACCTCACCTAATAGTTATTGGTGATGGGTTAGCCAATGAGTGAACAACTCTTGTTCAATGATTCTTCAATCATGGTGCATCCAAACTTGGTCTCTAATTCATGAATCTCATTGTGCCCAGAATATTAATCCACTCCTTAGTTAAGTTAGACCCACCATTTGCACAGATTGGATTCCTAATTGAGTCTCTCACCGTATCTAAAATATTGAGCCTAATCCATCCTCCAGCCCATAGCATCTGATGCCTAATAGATATGGTTTTATCTTTCTAATGCAACTAAGCCACTGTAACCAGTCGAGAACAATCAACCTCGAGAAGGGCCCGCACATCTACAATGGTGGAAGATCTTAGACTTAATCTTTTTTTAGGAAGATTTGATTTAGGTCTTATTAAACTAGACTTGACATAGTCATAACCATTATGACTAACCTAGTGGCATGGGTTAGCTCGGATTATTAACCACCTCAGATCAAAATTGAGCCAACAAACATGGCCAGGTAAGTGAGACCAGTGGAAGGGATATGCCATTAACTCGACAAGAACGCATTTGAGTCGATTAGCTCCCAAATAAAAATTAGTCGATCATATCTGCCAGACTTACCTTAGACACCAAATTGTTGAGCCAGAACTAATTGGGTTAGCTTACAATTCAGACTCTAACCACTGAGCCTAATTAGGTCTTAGCTTGATCGATCACTCCGGTGACTTGATCTTGACCCAGACTTAATCCTATTAGGCTGATCAATTTAAGCACTGTTGATCCCATCTAACCAACTCTTGATTCGGTTTGATCAACCGCTTAGACCTAATTGAGCTACCCAAGGTCCAACCCAAATTTATGAATATGTCTTAGATCTAAAATTTTTAATTTTAGACCTAATTAATATTTTATAATCTTAATTCTTAATTAAATTAAGGGTTTATAAATAAAATATGTAAATAAAATCCTAGAATTTCAGGATCTAGGATTTTGCAGAAAGTAAGTTTTTGATTTCTGATTAAGGATGAATGTGCAGCACCCCTACACATCATAAGAACATCCCATCGAATGGAAGGAGAGGGCATTTAAATCCTAATTTATTCTTATGACTGGATAGCCAAAGAGAATGCCTTAACCAGAATTATAAATCTATAAAACTAGTTAGATCTACATCATATATCTCATATATAAAATTTGATCTAACTTAATACATATTTTGTATACATCTCATGTATCATGCATGCATGTTTTTCAAATCTAAATTATCTTATAATTATCTAAAAAATTAGATTTAAATTAATCATATCAAAAGAAATTCTAATCTTGACAACTATGTAAAACTATTCTGCAACTAGTCTAGAGATGCAATCATCATATCTCATATGATCTAAAAATTAAATAATTTTATTTTTTATTTTTTAGATCTTATTATAATATTTATAATAATCAAAAAATAGAAAATAAATAGATCTAAAATCATAATTTAATCAAAATAAATCATGATCATGCAAAATTATGTATAGAACTATTCTATTTTACAACTAGTCATGCATATTGTAGAACTTAGATCTATATTATTTAATTTTAATTTTCTAATTTTAGATCTAATCACATATCATATAATATCTAAAATTACTAATTATTAGTTTAAAATAAATTAAAAATTAGATCTAAATAATTTTTATTAAACCTAGCTCTGATACCAATTGAAGGAAAAATCCTGATTTTTCGGATCAGGTTCGTTTAGATATGATAGGATCAAAAGAGATATTTCAAAAATTTTTCTCAAGCATCCATATCAAATTTAAGATGTTTTAGATTAAATTTTATAGATCTAATAAACAAAAATAAAATAAATTAAATCTAATTTAATTTATACCTTGATGTGGGTAATCCGATTATCCTTTGATGATCCTATTGATTGCTTGAGGTTCTGGATCTAGCCATGCAAGCACCTGATCTCTACCGATATCCACTCAGATTGGATCTGGATATCTTCTGCTTCTTTATCATTTTTCTAAAAATTAGATCTGGATCTAGTTTGGAGGATCTTGAAAATTTTTTCTAAAGATCAGCAGTCATCTCTATAGTAGTGCTGCCTTCTTCCTTTCTCGTCAGCCTTTTCTTGGCTAGATCGCACCAAACTGAAGCCCAAATTCTCTTGGGCATGGAGAGGAGAGAGAGGACTAGAGGATGGCATGGAGGAGGAAGAGGGGCAGCCTTGGGGCATGGGCTATGAAAGAACTCTATAAAAGTTAGGTGCAGACAGGGTTTATATAGACCCTGCTGCGCCATGCAGTGCCACATCATCCCCACCAATCACGTTGCTTTATGCAATCAGATCTAAATCTGATTGGTGGGATGATATAACCTGATCTAATCAGATGAGAGCCCCCTCAATTCATCCTTAGATGGTGCCTAAGATTGATCAAAGTCTATTCCTAGGCGCCACCTAAGTAGAATCTAAGAAGTAACCTGGAGTTCCATCTGTATGGGACTCCAGGCGTCCCTATCCATGGGCACACACCTCCCTAGGCATGCACCCCCTTTTTTCCATTTTCTAGCATGGGGACAGCCCCTATCTGCTCTCCTATAGATACATGATACATGGGCAGATGTCTAAGTGTCAAAGGTCAATGTTTGACCAAAGTCAAAGATAAGAATTAGCAGATGATGAAAAATGGTAGGTATTGTCTCAAATTTATCTTATAATTTAAGACAATCCTTTTTTGATCTGTATAAACTCTAGTTAGACCAAGTAAAGGTACCTGAGTGAGATAAATATATTTGGCTCAGTCGAGATAATTTTTAATGATAGTAGAAAGAGAACGGTAGGCTCAATCATGTGCTAGCATGATTTTCTTGAACCTAATTGAATCTAATTCAAATCAATTGAACTGGATTAGTCCAATTGATGATATCCAGATCCAAACCCCTGTTTGTGTGACCCAGTTAGGTTCAATTCTATATAGTAATGGGATATGTCATAATCTCCATCATCGATATCATCGAAAGATATCATCAAAACTTCTTTCGTTGGATCAAAACTCTTCTGATTTAGACAACTGAAATGATCGATCATCTAAATCATTCTAATTACTCCCAAAATCTACCAGTGATACCTAGCAGTATATGGTGGCAACCCATCAAAACTAAAAATGAACCTCTCGGTGTAGCTACTTATGTGATTAAGTTCTTCTATCTTGAGTCGGTGTAGCTACTTATGTGATTAAGTTCTTCTATCTTGAGCCTCGATCAGATTAGGGTTAAGGTGAACTCATCAAACCCTAGTTTCTATCATATGATTTAATCATTCGATTCAAGTCCTATGTGAAAACCTTAATAGAAATATTTTGTATTATTTCACTCTCTGCCATGGCCATGGGCTTATAGACTTGATTCTCATGATCATCATAGAGCTGCTCCTCTTCTACCGAGGTAGATAGATTCTCTCTTGGTGCAACCCAATTTCTACAATAAACATGATGTAGCCAATATACACCTTAGGATTCCGAATGGCTAGGAGATCGAGTCATGGTGTAGTCAAACTATAACACCCTCAAGGTGAACTGTCGATGCACCTCAGATCAAAGAATCAGGCACACCACTGCAGCTTCGAGTGAGTCATCGATGAGAAGGTAGGCTTCTTTATGACTACTCAAGGTGGTCACACTCAGTGCCCTCATTCTCTAACGAGTACCTATACTCTCACTCCGATGTCTCTACACCGTAGACTCAAGACTCATCTACTATAAAGAAGCGATTGTACATTAATTTTTTGGATCAATCACCATCCTCATGACGATCCTACGGTCAGGAGCATTTTATGAGTTAATAAATGAAAATTCATGTCTTAAATTTTTAACTCTTGAAAATATGAATTATCATTACCATTAACTCAAGGGATGTATCACAGACATTAAATACATATTTATGATAGAAAATAACCCATTTTATTATTTATAGTCAAAATTATAATTTTGCTCCTAGAAGTGTATTACAAGTGTCAACCAATTCTGGCTTCTAGGGCACACATATCTAACATTGGACACCCCAACTAGTTGCCATGTTGGTTCTTTCCAAGTCTAAGAATTTGACCCAACAAGGACTCCTCTATAACTTATTATATAGAATAAATTTTGGGCTGATTTTTGGATATTCTAGACTTTGGAGAGTGCTTTTGGGCATGTGAATACCAGGGTGAGAGACCTCTTGGGTGTTAGATTTTCATAGACACTAATCTGGGTGTCTAGGTGAGAGAACATAGAAGAAGAAGAGGGTCTTCTTCTAGGATTGCTTTGTTCTTCTCTTCTCCTCCTCTTCTTGAGATTTTTATGAGAGTGTCTCATACCTAAAATCTCTTCTCTTCCTTCTATTCTTTGGAGAAGTCCAAATCCGGAACAAGAAAGCATTGGATCGACTATCGAAGAAGGATTAGCACAGTACTAGCATACTATGCTGATTTCCTGCATAGAAATTTTGATCGAGGTTCATGGGCTCGTGTGGACATTCCTTAGAGGTCGGACATGTGTGTAGCTCGGACCATCATCCTTAAGCCCGATCAACAAGTTAGAATGTCTAACTTGTATAGGTAATATAGATCTGATCTATTATTACATACCTATATTAGATGTAGTATAGATGCATGTTGATATGATCAACATATTCTTTTTCTTTATGTTTTTTAATTTTTGATTTAATGTCATGCCTTAATCATGTCATAGGTTCTTAGATCTAGTTGTTCTCTATTTTTATAAAATAAATTTGATTATTTTAGTCTTTCATTGCCTGATCTTGAAAAAGTTTCAAGATCTAGCCTTGAAACCCTAGATCTGGATCCTTCATGATATACTTTACCTTAATGGTGGAATCTGCAATGATCGTTTGCTTGAATCTTTTTTAGCTAATCGCACCACCATTATATAAGAATATAAAACCAAAGGTAGACTTTTTATTATCAATGTTAGACATAAATTCTGAGTCTGTGTATCCCTATACCCATAAGTCTCCTCCAAAAATCAAGAAAAGATCCTTAGTTCTTCTTAAGTACTTAAGGATATTCTTCATAGCAATCTAGTATTCCTCACCTAGATTTGACTAATTTTTGCTTATGATACTCACAAAAAGAGCAATATTAGGTCGAGTATATAGCATAGTGTACATAAGGCTCCTTATAGCAAAAGCATAAGATGTCTTGCTCATACGCTGTATCTCCTCAAGTGTGCTAGGGCACATCTTCTTAGAGAGATAAACTCCGTGCCTAAAGTATAGCAAACCTCTCTTGGAGTTTTCCATGCTGAACCACTTTAGCACTTTTTTTATATAAGTTGCTATGAAAGACCAAGCATCCTTTTAGATCTATCTTTATAGACTTTTATTTCCAAAATATATGATGCTTCTCCAGGTCTTTTATGGAGAATTCTTTAGACAACCATAGCTTTAAAGAAGTCATCATAAAAATTTCATTCCCAATCAGGAGGATGTCATCCATATATAATACGAGGAATGTGATAGCCCTACCACTGACCTTCTTGTAGATCCATGGTTCCTCCTTACTTTTGATGAAACCAAATGCTTTGATTGCATTATTGAATTGAGTATTCCAACTCCAAAATACTTGCTTTAGTTTATAGATAGACCTTTACAACTTGCAGACCTTGTGATCTCTATTACTGGATGTGAAATCTAGAGGCTACTCCATATAGATATCTTCCTCAGGATATTCATTCAAAAAGATAGTTTTTACATCTATCTATCAAATCTCATAGTCATGAGCCACTACAATAGCAAGAAGTGTTCGAATGAATTTTAGCATGACAACTGGTGAGAAGGTCTTCTGATAGTCAACACCTTCATACTGACTCTAACCTTTAGTCACAAGCCTAGCTTCAAAGGTCTCTATCTTTTCATCCAAAGTGATCCTTCTCTTAAAGATCCACTTACACCCATTAGAAACTATTTATGTTGATGGATCTACTAAGGTCCAGACCTAGTTGGTATGCATTGAGTCAATCTTTGACATCATCGCTTCCAACCATATTTTGGAGTCAATGTCTGACATCGTCTTGTCATAGATTTTAGGATCATCAACATGATCCATATCATCTATAAAGAATATTTTCTCTACATTCTCTATTAGCATATCGATGTACCTTTTAGGAGGATGTGAGATCCTAGTGGATCTACAAGGTGGAATGGGTTCTGTAGGTTCTATGACTCTTTGCTATTTAGAGATGCTCTCTTTGAGCTCAATTTTCCTCCCACTGCCTCTATCTTGGATAAATCTTTTTTTCTAAAAATATGGCATGCCAACTCACAATAATATTATGATCCTCTATAAGATAAAAATACTATTCCAGAGACTATTTTTGGGTATCTATGAAGCAAGCTCTCATAGACCTACTCTATAATTTGTCCACCTATTATCGTTTGACATGGGCTGGATATTCCTAAATTTTGAGATGACCAAAATTTGATTTCTTACCATACCATATCTTATATGATATAGTAGGAACAAATTTAGAGAAAATCCTATTAATTAAGTAATTGGTGGTCATTAAGGCATGTCCCCAAAGAAATAAGAGAAAGTTAGTGAAGCTCATCATGGATCGAACCATATCCAATAGGTTTTGATTTCTTCATTTTGAAACCCCATTGAGCTAAGGCATTCTAGGTGGAGTTCATTAAGAGACTGTGCCATTTTTCTTATGATAACCAAAAAATTCTCCACTTAGATATTCACCTCCTCGATCTAATTGAAATATCTTAAAGCTATTTTCTAGTTTATTTTTCTATCTCAAATCTGAATTTCTTGAACCTTTTAAAAGCTTTAAATTTGTATCTCATAAGAAATATATATCCATACCATGAAAAATGATCAATAAAGATGATGAAGTAGAGATAACCTCCTCTAGCCGATATATCAAATGGGCTGCATACATCAATATATACCAGAGACAGTCCTTTAGTGGTCCTTTCTCCATATCCACTAAGGGATAGCTTGGTCATTTTTTCTTCTAGATAGGACTCATAGGCTGGATATGACTCATCCAAGATGGAGTCTAAAAGACCATCTTTTACCAATTTGTTAATCCTTTCACCTCCAATATAACCTAGCCTGAGGTGCCATATGTACTTTAGGTTAATTTCTTCTCTAAATCTCTTAGATCCAACGGCACTCACTATTTGCTCGGATAGGCCAACTGATTCATCTACATCAACATGCAAATGATAGAGATTATAGTTAAGTGACCACATCTAACCATTTTATTTTCAAAATAAATAGTATAATAGTCCTTATTAAAACTAATTTCATAGTCATCCGGTGCTAAGTGTGAAACACAAATCAAATTTCTACTAGCAGCAGGTCTACAATGACAATCTCTTAATTCTAGACAAACCCTAGATGATAGTCGATGAGGATAGGTCTCAACGATGATAGTAGTAACTTTTACTCCATTATCTACTCGTAGGGTCATTTCTTCTAGTCTCAACCTTCTACATTTCTTTAGATCCTACATTGAAGTGCACAAATGTACACTAGAACTAGAATCTATTATCCAACTGGTAGTAGAAGAAACTATAACATCAGTCTCCATCACGAGCAAATTTGATATACCTACTAAAGGTGTGTCCCTTTAACTCTTCAAGGTCCCTATGGGTATTTCTTGGTTCATGACACAATCTAACTTTTTAGAACTCAAAACACTTTTCAAGTCTCTTAGCTAATTCTTAAAATTGGAACCAAACAATTGGTTATACATAAAGAAGCGGGCTAGATGGTTTTAGATAGATAATTTTGTATAGAGAGAAGAAGTTTCTAGTTAGACTTTTGTAATTGATTTTAGTTTATTTTAGAAATTTTATTTTAAAAACAAACTACCTTCCACTATTTGTATGAATTTCTACACTCCCTAGGTAGGAAAACGAGAACCTCTTTGTAAGTTAGGGTTCCTAGTGGGTACTGCGTTCCCACTAATTGGTATGCTACCTCACCTAATGGTTATTAGCAAACATATCGACCAATAGGTAGATAACTCTTATCCAATTATTCTCAAGCAAATTGTAGCAGACTTGGACTCTAGGTTCTAAAACCTCGCCAGATAGTTATTTCTCTCATTCCCTAGTTAATTCAGACCCACCATTGAGCATAAGTGAAGCCATCATTAGAACCCTCACCTAATAGTTATTTGTCCCAATCCCATCTCCATCCTATAGCATCTCATGCCATATAGAGTGGTTGCTTCTCCCCTGATGCAGCTAAACCATTATTGCCAGCCAAAAATAGTCAATGTTGGAGAGGGCACGACACTCTAGAATAGTAGAAGACCCCTTCAACTTAATATTATTGAGGAGGTTTTAATTAATATCTCTTTAATCTAAGTCAAGTCAACAAAATCTTATGTTTGACTGATCAAGTTTAAGTCAGCACAATCTCATGTCTAACTAGTCTAGTGTTAGATGTGTGCCTAGAAGCTAGATTGGCCCATACTTGTAAAATACTTTCCTAAGATATTTTCATAATTTTAACTTAAAATTAATAAATAGATTAATTATTCTATCATATTATGTATTAAAGTATCTATGATACATCCTTTGAGTTAATAAGCATGATAATGTTAGATGTGTGCCCTATAGGCTAGATTAGCTAACACTTGTAATACACCACTAAGAGCAATTTTATAATTTTAATTATAAATTAATAAAAAAATTATTTTCTATTATAGTGTGTATTTAAAGTGTATATGATATATCGTTTGAGTTAATGGTAATGATAATTCACATTTTCAAGAATTAAAAATTTAAGACATAAATTTTCATAATTAACTCATAAATTGCTCCTAACCATAGGATCATCATAAAGATGGTAGTCGATCTAGAAGGTTGGTGTACAATCACTTTCTTAGGATAGATAAGTCTTAAGTCTACGGTATATAGACACTGGAGCGAGAGTATAGGCACCATTAGAAAATGAGGGCACTGAACATGACTACCTCGAGCAGTCATTAGAAAATCTATCTTCTCATTGATGACTGGCTTGATGCTGCAGTGGTGTGTCTGGTTCTTTGATTTGAGGTGCATGTTATAATTTGACTGGCACGATAGTGTTAGATATATGTGCCCTAGAATCCAAAATTGGCTGACACTTGTAATACACTTCTAGGGGCAAAATTGTAATTTTGACTATAATTAATGAAATGGGTTATTTTCTATCACACATGTGTATTTAGTGTCTGTGATACATCCTTTGAGTTAATGGTAATGATAATTCATATTTTCAAGAGTTGAAAATTTAAGACATGAATAATCATTATTAACTCATAAACAGCTCCCGACCATAGGATCATCACGAGGATGGTGATTGATCCGGAAGGTTGGTGTACGATCGCTTCTCTTTAGTAGATGAGTCTTGAGTCTACGGTGTGGAGACACCGAAGCGAGAGTACAGGTACTCGTTAGAGAACGAGGGCACTGAGCGTGACCACCTCGAGTAGTCATTAGGAAGTCTACCTTCTCGTCAATGACTGACTCGATGCTGCAGTAGTGTGTCTGGTTCTTTGACCTGAGATGCATCGGCAGTTCACCTTGAGGGTGTTATAGTTTGACTACACCATTACTCGGTCTCCTAGCCATATGGAACCCTGAGGTGTATGTTGGCTATGAGCATGTTCATTGTAGGAACTGGATTGCATCAAGATGGGAATCTATCTACCTCGGTGGTAGAGGAGTAGCCCTATGATGATCATGAGAATCAAGTCCAGAAGCCCATGGCCATGGCAGAGTGAAATAATAGAAAGAGTTTCTATTTAGATTTTCACATTGGACTCGAATCGAATGATTACATCATATGACAGAGACTAGGGTTTGACGAGTTCACCTTAACCCTAATCTGATCGGGGCTCAAGATAGAAGAACTTAATCACACAGGTAGCTGCACCAAGAGGTTCGCATTCAGCTCTGATGGGTTGCCACCATATACTGCTAGGTGTCACTGGTGGATTTTGGGAGCAATTAGAATGATTTAGATGATCGATCATTCTAGCTGTTCGAATCAGAAGAGTTCTGATCCATCGAAAGGAGTTTCGATGATGACTATGATAGAGATCATGACATATCCCATTACCATACAGAACTGAACCTAACTGGGTCACACAAACAAGGGTTTGAATCTGGTGATCATCAATTGAACTGATCTAGTTCAATTGATCTGAATGAGATTCAATTAGGTTCAAGGAAATCGTGCTAGCACTCGATTGAACCTAACGTTCTTCTTTTACTATCATAAATAAGTTGTCCTGACTGAGCCAAAGGAGTTTGTGCTCAATCAGAGGCCTTCATATGGTCTGACTGGAGGTTGTCCAAGTCAGAATAGGTTGTCTTATTTGTAAGACATTACCTGCCATTTTTGGTCACCTGCCATTTCTTGTTCTTTGACTTTGGTCAAAAGTCTACCTTTGACTGGTCAAACGTTGACCATTGACCCTTTGACTTTTGACCACATGTCATGCACCTATTGGAGAGCTGGTGGGGGCCTGTCCCCCTGCCAGAACCTGGCAAGGAGAAGGGCGCACGCCAAGGGTGGCGTGAGCCCAAGTAGGAGGCGCCTAGGAGTCCTTGTTGGACAAGGACTCCACCTCCCTTTTGGATTCCAATTAGAGTTCTACTAAGAATCCAGTTTGACTGGTCTTAGGCGCCCTCTAAGGAGGAATCCAGGGGTCTCTATTCCAACCAATCAGATTTAGATCTGATTTCACAAAGGGTTGTGATTGGTTGAGAGGAAGAGGAGTTGGATCACAAGAGGTCTATAAATAAGACCCTGCGCCCAACCCTAATTCCAATGCAATTAGATACGCCCCAAGGCTGCCTCTCCCCTCCTTCTCCATGCCATAGTCTCTTCTCCCTCTTGCTCTCCACGTCCAAAAGGTGTTTTGGACTTAGTTTGGTGCGATTCAGATCAAGGAAAGGCGATCAAAAGCAAGAAGGCTGCGCTGCTGCAAAAGGACGACTGCAGATCTTCAAAAGAGTTTTGAAGATCCTCCAGATCAGATCCAGATCTGATTTTTGGAGGTGTGATAGAGAAGAAGAGGATCTCCAGATCCAACCCGAGTGGATACCGGTAGAGGCCAGGCGCTTGCGTGGCTAAGATCCAGAACCTTCCGCTGCAATCAGGATCATCTACAGGGTAATAGGATTACCCAAATCAGGTAAATTAAATTTGATTTAATTTATCTTATTTTATTTTATTTATTAAAATAATAAGAATCAGATCTGAAACATATCAAGATCTGATTAAGATCAAGAGAAAAATTTTTGAAATATATCTCTTGATCTAATCAGATCTGGACGAACCTGGACCGGGAAATCAGGATTTCCCTTCAACTGGTATCAGAGCCGTGGTTCTAAAATTGTTTAGATCTGATTTTAATTTTATTTTAATTAAAAATAATGTAATTTCATATGTCACATGAGATGTGATCAGATCTGAAATCAGAAAAATTAAAATTAAATAATTTGGATCTAAGAACATGAAGATATGCATGACTAGTTCTAGAATAGAATAGTTCTATAGAATAGTTTTGCATGTCTTTGATTTAATATGATTAAATCATATCTTAGATCTTCTTATTTACTATTTTCTGATATTATAAGTATTATAATAACATCTGTTAAACAGCAAATAAAAATTATTTAATTTTAAATATCATATGAGATATGATAGATGCATGTCTAGACTAGTTGTAGAATAGTTCTACATAATTGTCTAGATTAGAATTTATTTTGATTAGATCAATTTAAATCTAATTTTTTAGATTATTATGAGATAATTTAGATCTGAAAACATGCATGATTATAATACATGAGATGTATGCAAAATATGCCATGATTAGATCTACTTTATATATGAGATATATGATATAGATCTGATATTGTTTTGTAGTATTGAATGTTCCTGATTAAGGCGTTCCTCTTGGCCGTCCGGTCAAAAGAACGAAGAAGGGTTTAAAGGCCCTCTCTTCTCATTCGATGGGGTGTTCTTATGACGTGTAGGGGTGCTGCGTGTTCGTCCTTAATCAGAAACCCAAAACTTACTTTCTGCAAAACCCTAGATCCTGAAACCCTAGGAACCCTAGATTTAATTTATGCATATTTTGTTTATGAACCCAACTTAATTAAGAATTAAGTTTATTGAATATAAATTAGGTCTAAAATTGAGAATTTCAGATCTAAGACATATTCATAATACTGGGTTCGGGCTTGGGTAGCTCAATTAGGTCTAAGCGGTTGATCAAACCGAATCAAGAGTTGGTTAGATGGGATCAACAATGCTTAAATTGACCAGCCTAATAGGATTAAGTCTGGGTCAAGATCGAGTCACGATCAAGCAAGACCTAATTAGGCTCAGAGGTTAGAGTCTGGATTGTAGGCTAACCCAATTGGTTCTGAATCAACAATTTGGTGTCTAAGGTAAGTTTGGCACAGACGACCGACTGGTTTTTAATTGGAAGCTACTCGACCTGAATGCGTTCTTGTCTGAGTTAACGGCATATTCCTTCCACCGGTCTCACTTACCTGGCCATATCTGTTGACACAGTTCTGATCTGAGGTGGTCAATAATCCGAGCTAACCCATGCCACTAGGTTAGTCATAATTATTATGACTAAGCCAAGTCTAGTTTAATGAGACCTGAATCAATTCTCCCTAAGAAAAGATTAAGTCTGAGGTCTTCCACCATTGTAGACGTGCGGGGCCCTTCCCAGGGTTGATTGTTCTCGCTGGATACAGTGGTCAGTTGCACCGGGAAGACGCAACCAACGACG